>SJYC01040179.1:0-57989 GCA_006408675.1 Madoqua kirkii | reverse complement strand
TTTAGGGGACCCCCATCCCAGCATGGGCACTGTCCCTTTCCTTCCTCCAGATAACCCGGGAAGGAGGGGCAGGGATGGGGTAGCCAGGACAGAGGTGGAGATGAAGGCGGCCGTGGCCCCTCTCCTCCTCTTCCCCCCTCCCCTGCGAGGGCTGCAGGAGCTGGGCCCACGTTTGGACTACCCAAGCGGGCCCCCATGGGCCCCACCCACCCATCTCTTTCCTAATTTCTCTCTTGAAGGTGGGAGGGGCTGGCACGAACCTCGTCTGCCATGGCCTCCCGGCATCTAAAGGTCCCTCAGTTTCAACCAAAGGTGCTACAAGAACCTGCGGCGCGGACTTCCGGCTGCGCATGCGCCTGGCGCCCCAGGCGCTTCCGCGTGTATCGTATCTGCTTGGGGCCCCGGACCCTCCCTGGCCATCAGCCGGGCCTGTGGCCTGATCCAGGTCGGAGGAGTTTGCTGCGGAGGCTGAGCTTCCCGGTGCGCGTGTGCAGGGAAGGGGCGCCTGACCCCCGCCCTTCTCTCTGAGGTGGTCGGCCCTGGCATGATGGGGACTGAGGCCTAGGGGAGACAGACCCCCGCCCCAAGCTGCTGCTTCCTCCTGTCTGTTTGCGGGGAGGAGGAAGCTTGGACACTGTTGTTAGGGTCTTCGGCTTCTCCCCTCTCCGCCCCTTCTCTCTTGCTTGCGATCTCCCAGGCTTTGTCACAGCCCAGCCTTCTCCAAGCAGCAGGAGGCCTCCACTGCTCTAGGCAGCTTTGTTCGCTGCTGCGGCCTGGGAACCTGAGTTGTCCATGCCAGTGGCAGAGACCAAAACCCCAGTTTTAGGCCAGGTGCTGGGAGGGCAGATTGGCCAAAGCAGAGGATAGACGAGGGGGCCCAGTGACCTTCAGGAGGGCAGACGTGCAGAACCCGGGGTCTGGGGTACAGGGAACGCAACCCCGCTGACCAGCCCTGGGGCACTGCCTGGGCTGTTTGGCACTAGTGGCAGTCTTACTGGTGGCTCAAGGTGGCTTCCTGGTGTGTCAGCTCAGAACCCATGATGTCAGGAGGACGCAGAAAGGGAATTCCGGGTGGGTAACAAACGCCTTGGTCCTAAGCATGGGGAGGACTCTGTCTTCCGACTCTCCCTGCCAGAGATTGTGGCAGGGTCCTCTGACCCTCCCCGAAACACTGATGAAACGTGGGTGGCCACAGGGCTTGGGTGTCTGGAGCTCCTGACCCCTCCCCACCCCATCCTTCTGTTGCCCTTCTGTTGGCTCCGTGGCCGTCCAAGTGCCAATTGGCTTTGCCCCAAATAAGGGCTGGTATGTCTCCTCTGTCCTTAGAGGGGATTCCCCCCTCCCACCGACCCCCCACCCTAGGTGCGTGTCCACCTGGGTGCCAGTTACAGGTGTTTCCAGAGACCATAGAAATGTGTTTTCCTGAGAGTCCGTGTCATTCGTGACCTTTTTTGTAAAGAAGTTGTGTTTTCAGAGGTGATTTTATGACAGGAAAGTGAAAGAATTAGTTTTGCAAAAAACAGAAAAAAAGAAAAAAAAAGAGGGGGAAAAGAAATAGAAAAAATATTGTGGGGTTCCTATGGGTTGGGGAGGGTGGGGAGAAAGATATTTAAAGAAAAACTAGTAACGCAGCAATTGCACAGCTGAGGCGGCAATGTTAGGAACGTGGACAGAGGCCCGGGCCCAGTTGGGAGGGCGCCCCCACCCCGGGCATGGTGACAGCCCCCCTTCCTTGGCCCGAGGCAAGGTAATCCCTCCCTCCTGTTCCACTCTTGTCCCAGCTCAGACGGAAGGATGACCCCTGTTCCCGAAGGAACTTGCCAGAAGCTGCAGGGGCCAAGCAGGTAGAGCTGAGATTGGGGGAGGTGGGGGTTAGCAGGAGTTCCACTGTTGCCGGCACCCAGCGTTGGCGACTCTCCAGGAAGGCTGGTGAGTGGGTACAGTTGGGTTCCTTGCCCCTCTTCATTCCTTTGCCAGCGTGTTGGTCCATCTGGTTCCTCCACCACCACCCCATGGGGGCATCTCCCTCCCCATTGCCCCAATGACCATGACACCTCTAAGCTTCCCTGGCCAGGTAGGGGTTGCTGCAGGTGTCAGGAAGACATGGGAGAGCCTTCGGTGGTGATCATGGTGGTTTGGGGGTAACCCTAGGGAGAGGGTGTGCCCACCCTGCCGTCTCTTTCCACAGGCGAGTCACTGCGCTTGACCCCCAGCTGTGCAGCCCTGCCCCAGCAGAGCCACGCATGCGCGTGGCTGTCTCCCAGGCGGGCAGCTCCCCTGGGGGCCCAGACGGGCACCAGGTCAAGAGCAAGCGGAGCCCTCCTTACCTCTCTCCCAGGGTGGCTCTGAGCCGGGCCCAGCCGCCCCCACCACACTTGCACAGACCAGCCTCCTGTGGGCCCTCCCTCCCCTGCTGCTGCTTTTCAGTTTGCCTAATTACCAAGCAGAAGTTGCAGTTTGGTTGGCTTTATATTTTGTATGTGAGAGACCCCTCAAGACCCGGTCTTCTTCCTTGTTCAATATTGGTTGGGGTCATCTCTCCTTAATGCCACCTTCTCGTCACCCCCATGTCATAGGAAACAGATGAGGTCTGGTGTCTGGTCTGAGGTGGGAACTTGGAACCCATCCCTGTCTCATTCCCCTCCCAGATACTCAGTTTGCTCGTCTGCGAAATGGGTGTATTGGGCAGCCTTGCCTTTTCCTAAAGCTTGGCCTTTTCACCTGTTGGTGTCCAGGCAGCTGCTGAGGATGAGATGGTGGTGGAGGTTGCTGGCACTGGGACCTCTGCTTTCCCACAGCTGCTTTTCATTCTCACCCTGCAAAGGGGTCAGGATCAAAATGGGCTCCAGCAGAGCCCAGTGAGGCAGGCAGAGTGGGAGGGGTCACCCCACTTCCAAGGCCAGGAAACTGGGCCTCTGAGAGGCAAAGCTGCTTCATTGGAATGAAGAGCCCAGCTGCTCTGGCCTTTCGGGGACAACCTTTGAAAGGTGGGGACCAAGGCCTTGGAGCTACCACAGAGCCAGGGGCTTCCCCTGAGCCAGGCAGTCCTGGGTGAAAGGTCAGCCCAAAGGAGGAAGCTGTTGGCTTGGGGAGCTGGGCCACCACCAGCCTTTCTAGCCTCTGGTGGACCCAAGTGGACACACTGCCTTTTGTGTCTTTAGGGGTTTTGTTGGTGGTTGTTGGTTTTGTGTTTTGGGGGTTTTTTTTTTCTTTTCTGGTGTTTTTGGGGTTTTTTTTGCACTTGGCCCATGCCGGACAGTGGGACCCGCCTGGTCAGTTCCACTTTCAGGCTCCCATGCACTAGCCCAAGGCAGCCTCTTGGGGGCTTGTATGGTTTAAGGAATCACTTTTGAAAAAAAAAAAGGAAAGTGTTTAAAGGTGGTTTTTTTTTTTGTTTGTTTGTTTTTGTTTTTTTTCTGTCTGCATCTCCTCTCAGATTGAGAAAGCCCAGAATTAGGGGCTACCGCTCCAGGAGAGAGGGAGCGCGTCCCCATCCTGGCCCTATCTTATTGACAGTTGCCAAGACACCAAGATGGGGGGATCAGGCTGGGTGGAGACTGAGGTACCCATCTCCCAGGCCTGTGGGGTCACCCCATCCTGCCTTGAAGGAGTTGGCACCCCACTCCAGCAGTGGGTGAGTGCCTGTTGTATGCAGAGCTTCAGCTAGGCAAAGGGGGGCTGTTGGTCTAATGAGGGACCCCTTGCGAGAGGCCACAGTAGAAGGAACCAAGGGTTCTGGGTCTTCCCCTTGCTATTGGGCGGAGTAGAGATGGAGACTTCTTGTTGGTTTTAATTTAAAAACGCGAAAGCCTAAAGAAATGTATCTTATAATTTTTTTAATTTTTGAAAAGCTCATTTAATGAATTGTGCACGAATGAATTCTATATATATAAAATATACATATATAGCTCTATATTTGGGGAGGGGTACTATCTCTTTTTTCTCATTTTAAAAATGAAGTGTTGTTGCCTTTGTCTGTGGTTCAACCATCCAGCTCCCAGCTGGCTAAACTTTGCCTCCAGTGGTTCAAGACAGGAAACTAGTAGGGTGGACGAGAGACAGGAGACGCGGAGAAGGGGTGCCACCCCGCCGTGGGGCTGGGCCTTCAGGCTACCTGCCCCTCTCCCAGGGGTTGCGGGTGGAGAAGCGCCTTGTGCTGGCTGTGGGTTCCGGTTCTGTCCTGGAATCGGCTGGCTCTGGGCCTGGGGAGGGGGTCTGTGCTACTTTCGTCTTGTATGATTCGTTCTGCTGCTCTTCAGTATCGTATCAATGCCAGGAAGGGGGCGCGGAAAGCCTCTTTGGCCCCCCCAAATAAATTGTCACATTCCGAAGCTAAGCTCTAGCCCCTGGTCTGTCTCATTTCTTCTGGCTGGGACTGTGATCTAGGAAGCTCAGGCCGTGCCTCCTGCATTGCACTGAGGAGAGGGGGGCCCTGGCCCTCAGCAGTGGTGGGCCAGTGCTCCATCCCATTTCCAAGCTCCCCCTCTCCTATCCCACCTCCACCTTGTAAGTAAGCTAAACTTGCAGGGAGTCCTCCCTACACAGGTAAAGCGGTGTGTGTGCCACATCTTGGAACCTGGAGACTGCCTGGTTGGTGGACACGTGGGGAGGGTGAGGGTCCCACCACTGCCCAGTCCCCGGGTCCTCAGCACCTGCAGAGAGGGCATCCCTCGGGGACTGGATCCCTAGCCAGCGGGTCACCACAGAGCCCAGGAGGGAGCAGGCTAGGGTGGGGGGCACGGGCTATACCCTTGCCAGCAGTGGTGGTGGTTCAGTCACTAAGTTGTACCCCAGCCGGTGACCCCATGGACTGCAGCACGCCAGGCTCCCCTGTCCTTCACCATCTCCCAGAGCTCGCCCACACTCATGTACTTCCCTTGCCGGTAACAACCCGTGTTAACAAGAAGCTGCTTCAGTTCAGAGAAACCTGTTTCCTGGGTGTTTGTGCGCCTTCTCTAATGAGAAGAGTGGACTGAGGACAGTGTCGGACGCCCACAGGGGTCTGAAAGCATCAACCCCCTGCAGACGCCCTCACGGGTCTGCTGTGAACGGCACCTCCGTCCATCCGTAGCCACTCGTTTGTCAGGCCTGAAACAGGTGTTGCCTTCCAGCCCTCCCCTTCCCTACTGCGCCCACCCCCTTATTGTGTGAGCCCCAAGGCAGGCCTCTCCAAGGTGTCCCCACCCTGAGCCCCCACCCCACCTGTCCTGACCCCAGCTCCTCTGACAAAACCTCCGTGATCTGCTGTGCCCTCCCGGCACCTCACCTCAGGGGTTGGCAGCCCTGCTGAGAGTCTTCAGAAAGCCCACTGGCCTCGGGATCGTGTCCCAAGTGTCCCCCACCCCCCGGCATGTGTACCCCCGATACACACACACACATGCCCCCTAACACACAGAAGTGTTACCCTGAGATGTGTATAAGAGACAGCACCTGTCCTGACCCCAGCTCCTCTGACAAAACCTCCGTGATCTGCTGTGCCCTCCCGGCACCTCACCTCAGGGGTTGGCAGCCCTGCTGAGAGTCTTCAGAAAGCCCACTGGCCTCGGGATCGTGTCCCAAGTGTCCCCCACCCCCCGGCATGTGTACCCCCGATACACACACACACATGCCCCCTAACACACAGAAGTGTTCCCTACCCAGGGCTGTGTCCAAGTGTGTCCCTCACCACACACACACACACACACACCTACCCAGGGCTGTGTCCAAGTGTGTCCCTCACCACACACACACACACACCTACCCAGGGTTGTGTCCAAGTGTGTCCCTCACCACACACACACACACACACACACACACACTCTCTCTCTCTCTCTCTCTCTCTCTCTCTTCCCAGGGAGCGCGCCCTGCCTGAGCCCCCATCCCTGTCCTGGCCTGAGGTCTTGGCCCTCCCGTCCCTCAAGGCAGGCTGGGTCTTCATCCCCAGAGTCCATGCCTGACACCTTTTCCTCTGTCGCCAGGTTTGGCCCTCCTCTCTTGTTTGTGCCATCAGCAAGGCTTGAGAGTGGCTGAGCGGTCAACATGGGGCCCCAGTGCCACTCGTCCAGCTGGCCAAGGTCCAACAGGAGTGTGTTTCTGCCCGAGAGTGGTCTAGAAATGGAAGTTGGGCAGAGGGGTGGGAAGATGGGGGGAGATGGGAGCCTGGGTTGCGTCAGGGCTGGCCTCCTCCGGGACACGCTCCCACTTTGTCATCTCGCCCAGTTCAGGGTTCTGTCCTCCAAAAACCCCCATTCGGTATTTAAACAGCAATAACCTGAGTAGTCAGCACACCGGCTGCCTGTCAGGCCTCTGTGAGCTCTCTCCCTTCCCCCTCGCGCCCTGTCCACCCTCCCCAGTGCCCAGGGTGATGAGCCAGCGTCACAGAGGAGGGCCAAGGATGGAAGAAGTTCCTTGGCCCCCAGATGGCACAGTGGAGGGGGGCTTCCCCACCCCACCCATTTCTCTCGGGTTGAGACTTTGGGGGCTGCCCTCGTGAGGGGCGAGCATCTCGTTGCAAGCATCATGTTCAGGGCTTAGCATCTCAGCTGCCCCTTGTCACGAGGCCTGGGGGCCTTCTCGCAGCAGCCCAGTCCACCTATTAGCTGCGGATAAATGACTGTGACCTCAGCAGCTTCTTAAGGAGGATGGGAGAGTTTGTGCCAAAGCTTGGGCAAGACCACACAGCTGGGCTCAGGGAGTCCAGTGTGCCCTGCCTGAGGTGAGTCAGCACCCTGGCATCCCGCCAAGCTGGTGCCTCGTCCACCAGGCGGTGCCCAACCAGCCCCCTCCCCTCACCCCACTTCACTCCTAGGCGTCACCAGGAGTGAAGGTCAGCCATAGGGTGCAGCTTAGGAGCCAGGTAAGGCGGAGGGGTTGAGATGCAGTGAGAATGACAACTTTGCAGATTTATTGTCATCTCATAGAAACTGGAGAAGGCAGTGGCACCCCATTCCAGCACTCTTGCCTGGAAAATCCCGTGGATGGAGGAGCCTGGTGGGCTGCAGTCCATGGGGTCACGAAGAGTCAGACGCGACTGAACGACTTCACTTTTCACTTTCATGCATTGGAGAAGGAAATGGTCAACCCACTCCAGTGTTCTTGCCTGGAGAATCCCAGGGATGGGGGAGCCTGGTGGGCTGCCGTCTGTGGGGTCGCACAGAGTCGGACACGACTGAAGAGACTCAGCAGCAGCAGCAGAGAAGCTGGAAGTGTGCTGCTTTCTCTCTCCTTGTTACGCTGTACCGGAGGCAAAGGGGGCTCAGAGTGGCAGCATCTGAATGCCGAGCGCCCCCCAGGCCGGAGCCCAAGCCTGTCTGCACCCTCTTTGTTCAGGCTGCCGTCCTCTGAGGGCTCACGCTTCCAAAGGTCTCTGCTGGGAGAGGCCAAGCAGGGACAGCTCACCCATAGGGCGGAGCCCAGAAGGGAGCAGAAGTGAGCGGGGGTTCCGTCCTCTGGGCATTCATGCGCTCTGAGCCTTTGAGAGTCAGAAGAGGGACAGAGGCCAGGACTTGAAATCACCACGTGAGCCTTAATGAGGCCTGGACGTGGCCCAGGCAGTGGGAGGGGCGTGACCGGAAGTGGGCACAGAGATTTAGAATATTGAGGAGTTGGTGATTGGCTTTGAATGTGGACTTCCCGGTGGCTCAGACAGTAAAGCGTCTGCCTACTATGTGGGACACCCGGGTTCAACCCCTGGATTGGGAAGATCCCCTGGAGAAGAAAATAGCAACCCACTCCAGTACTCTTGTCTGGAAAATCCCATGGACGGAGGAGCCTGGTAGACAACAGTCCATAGGGTCTCAGAGTTGAACACGACTTCACTTTCAAGTGCTGTGAGAGGGACCCTCTGAAATAACTCCTGGGTATCTGGTGCAGGTAAAGGAATGGATATTGTCACCACGGGCTGGGGGGCCAGTGAAGGAGTCAGCCTGGGAGGGAGGTGAGTGTAGTCTGGGACACCTTGGAAGTGAATCAGGCAGAGGAGCCAGGAGGAATTTTCACCCAGAGGTTTGAGACATGGAGTGAGTTCCTTCTCAGGCTTTCCCAGTGGCTCCAACAGGTTAAAAATCTGCCTGCAATGCAGGAGATGCGGGTTCAATTCGTGATGCAGGTTGGGGAAGATCTCCTGGAGGGGGAAATGACAATTCACCCCAGTATTCTTGCCTGGGAATTCTCATGGGCAGGGGAGCAGTGGACTATAGTCCATAATGTCGAAAAGAGTTGGACACAACTTAGGGGCTGAGCATGCACACCTGCCTCCCGGGTGCTGCTGGAATAATCAGTCCCTTTGCTGAAAAGCCTTTGCCCCCAAGTGCCCCTCAGCTCTGAGATGACTGATCACCAGACATTCTGGAAGGGCCACTGGGGACATGGGGATATACAGCCCCTGCCTGCCAACTTTATGCCTTTCATCTCAGTGAGGTTATAAAGTAGGTGGCTGGGGGACGATGAACCCATCAGATAGGTGAGGAGGTGGAGCAAGGGACTTCCCAGGGTCACTCAGAAGCAGAAGAATGGAAGCCGGATCTTGGGTATGATGGATGGAAGCTTTTTAAGAGCCAACTGCTGCACAGTACTGGAGACACTAAAGAAACCAGAACATTGTTTTAAACACACAACTGAGCTTCCAAGAGAGTCAAGAAATCCCCAGGGACTAAAACAATCAAAGAGGAAGCCAAAATCAGGGTGACAAGCAGTTGCCAATCCTTCCGGGGTGGGGGCATCTGTGGGTGGCTTGGGGATAAGGGTGGAGAGGTTGTTGACCTTTGCTGATCTTGGCAACTGAGGAGCTTGGATTTTACATCTATGTTGGGATGGGAGACAAGGCCTTGGGCCTCTGCCAAGAGTTTTGGAACTAAGACACCTGAATGAAGCTGGACCCATATCCTCAGTGAAAGAGCAAACGGAAAAGAAATAATCCTTTTGCAAAAAAGCAGAAGAAGTTGTCAAAGAAGTTGGCTCATTTTTGGCTCTGTTGGAAAAATAAAAATCAAGTCTCTCTCGAGAAATTCTAACTCTAGGCGTTCCCTCACACAAAATTTGAGGTTTGAATTTGCATTGCCCACACGGTCCCAGAACTCCTAAGTCTGGAAATTAGTATAAAAAGCAAACACGGGGTGGTTTACACCCACGGAGCAGGTGGCAATAGCAAAGGCAAGCCTCTCTGGAGAGACATTCCCACAGTAAAGGCCACGTGGGCTACTCACAGATAAAAGGCTTGCTAATGCGAGCTCTCAATTGCAAATTACAAAACATACAAAGAAGCAAGCCACAAACCGCAGAACAACAAACAGCACATATAAAATCCTGCATCTGATGTGTCATTTTTAAGCACACACCAAAGGTTTCCAAAAATGATTGTGAATATCCTGTAGCAGGACATGAAGCCAATCCCAATAAATTTCAAGAAATTGATGTCACAGATCATGTTTAATTTAAAAATCAATAGCAAAAACTTAACTGTTAATTAAAGGCAAAACCTCATGTTTTTAGACAGTAGCCCAGATCTGTCACTCCTGTGCATTTTTCTCCCTTCCCAAACTTCTGAAGTCTCTTTAGAACAGTGAGATTCCAGGGTGGATGTGAAAGTGTTGATCAGATGGCAGGCACACAGGAAGTTCACAGCCAGTCTGAGTTGAAGCTGGATGTGGGAACAGGTCCCCCTCTGATCTCTAGATGGGAGTGATCGTTAAAGCCAAAGACCAAAGTCCTCTCTGTCTTTTCCAAAAAATTGGGCTCAGCAGGTGACAAAGATGTGAGCCTGCATTTAAAAGACAGCCATCAGCCTTTATGAGCCAGAGGTCTGGGAAACATTCTTGCAGACCAGGGTGGGCTGCTAGGAATGGGACAGAGGTGGCAGGGGTCCTCGGTGCTGTGTCATAAAGACGAGCCCCCCTGCCAACAAGCCCCATGCTCTTTTGGGGTGGATTTGGAGGTCCCCAGGGGTTCTCTGTGAAGGCTTGGATACTCCCATCTGTGAGCAACGAAATAGGACGCACTTTGGAAGAGGCACACGTGGCCTCTGTCCCCCACAGGGACTCATTACAGTGATCGTCATCTCGCTGGCTCCCCGGGCCATCCGTGCATGTGCTCACAGCTCAGTTTCCACACAGTGGCATCCTAACGGAGGCCTGCTCTTCTCACCATCCCTGACTCCCTCCCATGCTCACCTGCCTGCCTGCCTTTGACAACTCAGGCACTGTAAAGAGACCCTTGTCCAGGTTCAGGTGGCCAGGTCGCTCCCCTCTCGAGGCCTCCATGCTCCTCAGCAGTAAAAGAGGCCGGGACTCCTCGCTTGGAACGGTTCCTTGGGAGGACTGAATGGAATGAGTGTGAAAAGCATTTGTTCAAGCACCACATGTGCAAGAAGGGACACAGATCTTCCTGACCTGTCTGGCCAGGATTGACCACTCCTCTGACTTCCCATCCCGGCGTTCCAGCCTCCCGTTCACCAATTCTTGATGCCCTCCTCCCATGGAACAGCTTGTCAGTGGCGGAAGAACAGTGGAGGAGTCTGAGCTCTGCCAGCTGTGTGACCTCAGGCTGGTCACTCACCTTCTCTGAGCCCCTGTAACCTCTTCTGTGAAGTGGAGGGGAGCTCTTCCTCTCATTATCTTTTCCAACTCAGAATGACTCTAAGGGTAACTAACGAGTAGAGTGGACTTTTCAAGGACTGACTCATGAAATCCTCAGCTTCCAGAGAGACAGTGCGGACAACACACAGAGGAGGGAGGAACTGAGGACTCAGAAAGGCAAAGTAACTTGCTCAAAAACTCCTTCGTGGTAGAGCTGGGCTGTGAACCCATGCAGTCATACTTACCCACCAGGCCAGCATCCTCCCTGAGCAGCCTGGCTAGGGCTCAGTCACTGGGGCTGGACTGCCTGTCTGAGTGGGACCCTGGGCACATTGCTTATCTCTTCTGCCTCTCTCTCCCCATCTATAAAACGGGGGGGTGAGAGTAATCCTCCCTTCCACCTGGGACTGCAGGGAACTCTGCGGAGGGCTCCAGGGCCCAGGCTCTGAGCTGCACACTCGGGTTTCAGTCCAGTCTGAACCCTCCCACAGTGTAGCCAAGGCAGCTGGAAAGAGAGGTTGAGTCACTTGCTCCAAATGGTACAAACTTGCAAAGCTGGACTTCAAATCCCAAAGCCCCAGCTTCAAAGTCTGCTATTAACTACCCTGCTCTACCTCCTCTGAGGCCCTCAGATTCCAGGTTCAAAACCAAATTCCAGACTGCAAATTGGCAGCCCCCCACAGTCTGCCTGACTCACCAGCCTCCTTGGTGGGGGCCTGAACCCTGCACCTCCTCTCTGACTCATCCCTTCCGAGCTAGTCCTCAGCATCGTGACTAACTGACCCCTGAATGGAAAAAGCCATTCTGATCCCTCCTTTCCTCCTCAGCTCTGCTGCTCAGTTCAGTCCAGACCCCAAAGGTGAGGATGATGGACACCAAGAACGCCCATTCTAGAGTGTAGACTTGCGACAGAGCTGAACAAAAATGCTCTTGGTCCCTCAGCTCGCCCAGGCTGCAGGGCTACGAAGCCACGTGGAGGTGGGGTTTACAGACAGTTGGGAAAGGGAGGTGTCTTTAGAGACAGTTGACATCACTCACCAACTTAAGCCAGATGAGGGGCTTCAGAGAGTGGGAGAGCACAGTAGCAGGTCTCCACTGGGTTTGGGAGGTGGGTGACTGGGGACAAAGGTGAGAGTCTGGCTGAGTCCCCTTTTCTGTGAGGCAGGCAGAGACTGAACTGCTTTGGGGACAGTCTGCACCCCCAGCGCTTGGGGGCCAGGATGCAAGCATATCTCCTGGGGTTCATGCTTGGAACTTTGTAGAAGGTGGCTGGTTTGAGGTCATTGGAAGAGGATCTAACCTCAAGATGACTGGGGGTGGGGAGAAACAAGGAAGTGATACATGATCTTATCAGAAGACTTCATGTTGGGTGGGTGGACCGCGATGATAAGTGCTGAAGAGGGGTTGTGCAAGCCAGGGAATGCTGTGCCCAGGTAGGAACTGCAGTTGTGACATTCCTAGTGATGGTGGGGTCTATGAAGTACCCACAAAAGTGACCGTAATAAAAAAGCACCAGCTCCCAGGTGCTCATCTGACCCACCTGAAAACACTGATCTCCTGAGAACATCTGAACCAGCCAAGGCAGCCTTACCTTGTTACCTTTCTCTCCTCCCTGCCCCAATCTCCCACCCTGGAGAAACCAGAGGCAACTAGTGGGGAAGCGGGCAAGGGGAGAGCAGACCAAATTGGGGTCTTAGAGCAGAATCCCACTGTGCCTCCTTCCCCATTATATAGGTCTCTGAGTTTAAGGCAGACTTGAGCAGGGGGAGAGAAGCTTTGGCTAGAGCTTAGAGCTTTGCCATTAGACCCAACTGTTTCAATATCTAGAAGTAGGGTAAAGCCCTGAAGTGACCGAACAGGCTATGAGATATGCCCAAGACCTCATCCAGAGGTAGGGAAGTTTGGGTCAACAGAACAGGTTAACAGGGCAGCCACTGAGAGTAAAATTCTTTCTGCCTGTTTCCCTCCAAGCACAGCTCATTCTCTGTGTCCCTTCACTGCCTCAGCCTCCTAACAGGCCCTTTTACTTTCTTCTCCTGTTCCTACCCTGGGCTTCCCAGATGGCTCAGCAGTAAAGAATATGCCTGCCAATGCAGGAGATGTGGGTTCAATCCCTGGATTGGGAAGATCCCCTGGAGAAGGAAATGGCCACCCGCTCCAGTATTCTTGCCTGGGAAATTCCATGGACAGAGGTGCCTGGCAGACTACAGTCCATGGGGTAGCAAAAGAGTCAGATATACCTTCATGTCTAAACAATACAATACAACACAATCCTACCATACCCTGACCCCATCCAAGTCTACCAGGGCTTCCCTGCTCATCCAGGGAGACAGTCTATCCTAGTGATCATGAGGTTGGATGTCTGAGTTAGGATCCTAGCTCCTTGACTTGGCAGCTGTGTGGTCTGAAATAAATTGCCTAACCTCTCTGTGCTCATTATCACTGTCTGCAACAGGAGAAATGTGATAGTGGCACGCCTGTTCCACCAAGGCTTTGTGAGGCTTTTAATGATTATTTATAAAGGCCTTAGGAACACTGTAAGAAGGATCCCAGTGTTAGAGATCAACACTGTTCTCAAATGCTTCCTCCTTGCTGTGCAATCTTGGCAACATCCCTTTTCTCCCTGTTTCTCAGTTTCTGAAAAATAAAACATGTGTGGGTACAATTTGTTTGTGGCTGCAGCTAGTGCTGGTGGCTGACAAACTTCAGTGAGGAGAGAGATCCAAGCCTGGACCCACCCCACGGTGGGCCAGAAGAGAGCTAGCAGGCTCTGCAGGCAGGCAGGAACAGGGAAGGGTCCAGCAAGCAGGACTGCCCACTCTACCCTGGTCTCATGCCTTCTGCCTTCTTCTAGCCTCTAGGGGTCTCCCCAACCTGTCCTCTCTTCCCCTAGGGAATCACCTTGGGTACCCTGAGTTAGGTCAGGAAACAGATGGCATTTGAGGAGTAGCTGCCAGGTACCCTTGGCTCCTTGCTGGATACAACGGAACAGCCATCCAGGTGAGGCCCCAGGTACACGCCTTCTTGGTCTTGAGCCCCATCACACACCTCTGTCTGGCCGGGCAGTGTCCACCTGCCCCAGCCCCTCCTTCAGCAGCAGGCCTTTTGTCTTTCACCATCTCTGTAGGCAGCACAGGCTGCTGCTACCCCCTTTACAGACTAAGGAAAGAATGTTCCCTGAAACTCAGCTTTCCTGCCCCCGTGTGCTCTATCTACAGAGTCAGGGATCATCAGAAAAGCGCCCTTTTGGGACTGCGCTGGCAGTCCAGTGGTTAAGATCCCACACTTCCAATGCAGAGGGTGAGGGTTTGATCCCTGGTCGGGGAAACTAAGATCCCACCCACATGTCATGCGGTGCCACCAAAAAAAAATGGAAAAAAGCCTTTTCTAGAGGAGCTGGAGTAACAGCCACCAGCCCTGAGGTTCCATCATGCTTGGATGGAAATACACTCAACACGGGCAGGGAGCCAGTGACCCAGATACGAAGCAGACGTGGTACCAGACCTCAAGAAGTTCTTGAACTGGGGAATACAAGTCACAGGCGAATGCAATGAAAACTGGTGCTGGGGCCGCTGGTGAGGGCAAGAGGGGCGCTGCGGATTTAGGTAGGCTCCTGGGCTCTGCCTGGGAACTGCCTGGAGAAGAGGGTAGAAGGGGATGAGACTAAGCCAAGGGTGGAAGGAAGCTCCCAAGACATACTGCTTCCTCACTGGGTGGGGCTGATTGGTCCAGTGAGAACATGCGACATGGTCCAACTCCCAGATGGACACCCACTGACTAGGGGACCTGGAGAAATGAACGAATCCCTCTGATTTCAACTTTCTTATTGTTAAATGGGGACAGTCACAGTATGGAGCTCCTAGGTTGCCACCGGTGAGGGTCAGGCAGAGTAAAACGTGCAGGGGAGGAGGAACCAGGGGCATCTGGGATGCTGATGAAATGGTAAGAGCCTCGGCCCTAGTCCTCAGAGAGAGGACACAGGCTTGTTAGGCAGCCACTCCTTCCAGTCCTTCTTGGCGGAACCTGGACTCAAGCTCACATGCTCCAGCCAACTCCCAGGCCCCCCACAAGGAGGACACCCGTTTCCTCCTTGATTCTCAGCTCCTCCCAAGCTGAGAACAGATGTCCTCGCTTCCTGCTTGAGCCCGAGAGGTGGGTTGCTCCTTTTCCCGCTTCCAAGGAAGTAAACACCCTGAATGGAAATCTCTAGGCTTCCTCAGAGAGGAAAGCTCCCTCTTCCCTGGCTGCTGCCCCTCCTCTCTGGTCTGGCTCCTCATCCCAACATCTGATGCTCAGACCTAAGCTTTGCGGGCCCGACCTGCTTCCCTCTGGAAGATCCCTGACTGGGGTGTGTTGATGGAACACATACATGAACCTCAGTCTGAAGGATTCCCCAACGCTGCTCAGAAAGAGGGTGAGAGAGGAACAAAGAAAGGACAGAGCAACTATGGAGGAAGGCACTGTAGGCTCCTAGGGAGTCAAGGAAAAGCAGTGAAAAGGGAAATTAACATTTAGTGAGCATCTAATATATGCTAGGAATAAATAAGGAAGAGTGTAGCATGTATTGGAGGGGCTTCCCAGGCGGCTCAGTGGTAAAGAATCCACCTGCCAAGGCAAGAGATGTGGGTTCGATCTTTGATTTGGGGAGATCCCCTGGAGAAGGAAATGGCAACCTACTCTGGTATTCTTGCCTGGGAAATCCCATGGACAGAGGAGCCTGGTGGGCTCCAATCCATGGGATCGCATAGTCAGGCGCTACTGAGCATGCATGCAGCAGGTATCGGGCATCTGCTGAGTGCCAGGCATACTGAGTGTCCTGGAAATACAAAGCAGCATGGTAAGAACTGATCCCTACCTCTGGGTTTATGAGAGGTTTCACATGCAACATCTCATCTGGTCTTCTAATTCTCATTATAATCCTATGAGGTAGGTATCAAATCCCCATTTTATAGATGAGGAGACTGAGGCAGCTCTGGTCCAGGGACAGCCCATCCGTGGGTGGAGACCAGCCCCTTGGGATGGGGATGTCCGGAATGCGTGCAGGCAGCTCTCTTTGACCCCAGTCCCTACCTCTCCACCCTCTGGGGAAAGAAATTCTTTGGTTCATGAGCACAGCCCCGGTGATGTTGTCTCCAGTCACTGGGAGTTTGAATATCCACAGGGGCTGGCCCTGGAGACCCTGAGATGAGGACAACATAGCTGGTTCCTACCTTCGAGGAGTTCACAGTCTTTTGACTGACAGGTAAAGGGGGAGAGGCTGTAGTGGAGGGAAGCCCAGGGGCTGAGGAAGGCAGGAAGAGAGAGAATCGTGTGTGTTCAGTGTCCATTAGGTACCAGCACTGAGGGAGCATAGTTTAGGGACAGTTCGGTTGACTAGCCGGCCGGATCTGCCCAGGACTGAGAGGTTTCCTGAGACATGAGACCTGCAGTGCTGAACCTGGGTGAATCAGGTCACCTTAAGCCCTGATTTCAAAGCTGGTTCCACCACAGGCCTGCAACAGAAGCTAGTTGCCTGACTAGCGCCCACTCCTCTGATTTAGAAATGACTTTCTTATAGTCTGAAGTTCTCTCTGCACAATCCTGCCTCCTCCCTCCCCGCCTGCAGATATGTTGTGCACGGACTTTACTAGGCTGGGGGAGGAAAGAATATTCTCCAGCCCCTCCTCACTGCTGTTTGCTCAGCAAGAGGTGTAACAGAAGGCAGAGGGAATTTAGACTGGGTGGCAGCGGAAGGAGGCTGTGAATTCCTCTTGGGCCCTGAGACCAGCTGTGATGGGAACTGTGGTTCATCCTACCAACCCCTACTTCTAAACGTACCCTCAGGAAGAGGGGCCCAGGGGACCTCAGAAGGGCTGCTCCTGGGCTGTGGATGGAGAAGTTCATGTTCATGGAGCAAGAGGTGGGATGCGGCAGCCTTGGAGGGCACCTGTAGGTTCAGCTTTTGTGGTTGGTTGGTTAGAGCAGCTTTCAGTTCACAGCATACTGAGCAGAAGGTATAGAGGTTTCCCATATCCCCTCCCACCCCTACGTATGCAGAGCCTCCCCCATTATCCACATCCTGCACCAGAGTGGGACATTTTTTATGACCGATGAACTGATTTTTATGACTGATTCTACATCATTACACCCAGTGTCCATAGTCTACATTAGGGTTCCCTCTTGGTGGCATACATTCTGTGGGTTTCGATAAATGATACCATTACAGTATCATAGAGAGCAGTTTCACTGCCCTAAAAATCCTCTGT
The DNA here is from genome assembly GCA_006408675.1 of Madoqua kirkii. Classification (NCBI taxonomy): domain Eukaryota; kingdom Metazoa; phylum Chordata; class Mammalia; order Artiodactyla; family Bovidae; genus Madoqua; species Madoqua kirkii. Next base: position 41,194 of record SJYC01040179.1, on the reverse strand, counting down.
GCTCCTCCTATTCATCCTCCCCTCCCCCATAACCCCTGATCTTTTCACCATCTCCATAGCTTTGCCTCTTCCAAAACGTCATATGATGGAGTCATACAGTATGCCGCCTTGTCAGACTGATTTCTTTCACTTAGTAATATGCATTTAGGGCACCTCCTTGTTTTCTCATGATTTGACAGCTCCTGTCTTTTTATTGCTGAATAATATTCCATCGTCTGGATATATCTGTTTAGTTATTCATTCACTCACTGAAGGGCATCTTGCGTGCCTCCAAGTCTTGGCAATCATGAACAGAGCTGCTGTAAACGTCCCCAGGCAGGTTTCTGTGTGGACATCACCCTAGCTTTTGAACCAAAGCCACCCTCTTCTGGGGAAGTACTCAATTAACGACTGGACATGAAAAAGTTACTGGGGAATGGGCATTTCTGCCCAATGCCAAACTTCCCCGATGGGCACTGCTGGCCCCAGGTGCATGCGTGCTCAGTCATGTCTGACTCCTGTGACCCCCATGGACCATAGCCTGCCAGGCTCCTCTGTCCATGGGATTCTCCAGGCAAGAGTGCTGCAGTGAGTTGCCATTTCATCCTCCAGGGGATCATCCCAACCCAGGGATCGAACCACTGGCTCCTGCACTGGCAGGTGGATTCTTTTACTGTTGAGCCACTGGGGAAGCCCATTGGCTCCAGAATACCCTGTTAAGATGGCCAAGGCTTTGTCAGATCTGCATGGAGGTCTGAGGTTCAACCTGCCCAATTCTTCTTTCTCCTCTGTATCTTTCACAGGACTTAATCTCCTATCAACCACTTGCATATCTAATGCTATCTTAGTGTCTGCTTCCTGAAGGACCCAACTAAGAGACTCTACCTCTAAAATCAATCCATGATCTATCCAGTTTTCTCCATTGTCATGACTTCCAAACCACTTAGTCCTCTCACCTGGATGGTTGCATGGCCCCTACCTGATCTCTGTGTTTCCTCTCCTGTCCCTTAATGACCCAGCCCCCACACAACTGCCATTGATCTTTTACAAACACAAACCACATGGTGTTACTTCCTTGCTTAAAGCTGACCAATGGAGCTTACCAACAAATCCATTCCCTCCCCTTGGCCTGTAAAGGCCCACCTCACCTTGCCCTGCCTTCCCCTCCAGTTTCCTCTCTCCCCAAGTGTTCACTCTGCTCCAGCCCCACCGGCCTTCTTTATGTTCCTGGAATCTATCAAACTCATTTCTGCCTCAGGGCCTTTGCACTAGCTGTTCCCTCTGCCTGGAACACTCAGTCCTTCCCCAAGTTTCTCAATGGCTGGCTTCTGAGGTCATTCAAGTCTCAGCTAAATGCAGGCCTTTCCTGACAGCCTTGTAAGCAATGCCCATCTCCCAACACTCTCCCACACTCCCCACACACCTCCTATAACTTTCTATCATGTCACTTTAAAAATTTCTTTATAGTTCTCAGTACTATTGCTCATTTAATTATTCATTTATTTACTGCTTGCCTCCCCACTAGAATATAAAACTGTAATTTTGTCCTGTTTCCAGCTCTCCCTGGTGCCTGGCACTATGCCTGGCCCAAGTTCAGTTCAGTTCAGTCTCTCAGTAGCCTTCAACTCTTTGTGACCTCATGGACTGCAGCACACCAGGCTTCCCTGTTTATCACCAACTCCCAGAGCTTGCTCAAATTCATGTCCATTGAGTCGGTGATGCCATCCAACCGTCTTATTCTCTGTCGTCCCCTTCTCCTCCTGTCTTCAATCTTTCCCAGCACCAAGGTCTTTTCAAATGAGTCAGTTCTTTGTATCAGGTGACCAAAGTACTGGAATTTCGACTTCAGCATCAGTCTTTCCAATGAAGATTCAGGACTCATTTCTTTTAACATTGACTTGTTGGATCTCCTTTCAGACCAAGAGACTCTCAAGAGTCTTCTCCAACACCACAGTTCAAAAGCATCATAACGGTGGTGTCATCTGCATATCTGAGGTTATTGATATTTCTCCTGGAAATCTCAATTCCAGTTTGAGCTTCATCCAGCCTGGCATTTCGCATGATGTACTCTGCATATAAGTTAAAAAATTAAGGTGACAGTATACAGCCTTGACGTACTCCTGCCCCACTATGGAACCGGTCTTTTGTTCCGTGACCTGATTACAGATTTCTCAGGAGGCAGGTAAGGTGGCCTGGTATTTCCATCTTTTGAAGAATTTTCCAATTTGTTGTGATCCACACAGTCAAAGGCTTTGGAGCAGTCAATAAAGCAGAAGTAGGTGTTTTCCTGGAACTCTCTTGTTTTTTCGATGATCCAACAGATGTTGGCAATTTGATCTCTTGTTCCTCTGCCTTTTCTAAATCCAGCTTGAATATCTGGAAGTTTAGTTCATGAACTGTTGGAGCCTCACTTGGAGAATTTTGAGCATTACTTTGCTAGTATGTGGGATGAGTGCAATTGTGCGATAGTTTGAACATTCTTTGGCATTGCCTTTCTTTGGGATTGGAATGAAAACTGACCTTTTCCAGTCCTGTAGCCACGGCTGAGTTTTCCAAATTTGCTAGCATATTGAGTGCAGCACTTTAATGGCATCCAAAGTCAGTCTCAAAACATATATTTTGAATGAATGACTATATTTATTCATTTAGGGCAGAATTCCCTTTCCCTAAGGTTGGAATGAAAGTGAAGGAATTAAAAAAAAAAAAAGCAAGTGAAGGAATAAAGAACCTCAGAGACGTGAGCTTCAGAAGGAAAATGTGAGGATGTTTCAACTTATGAAAGTCCCCCTGAGATCCTATTCTGGCCATCTCTTGAGGAATTCTGTGTTGGGATCAGGAGGGCCTCTCCCCAGAGCTCCAGAGAGATGAGTTTCAAGACCTTACTTCTCCCCTCTGCCTCCAGCAACAGCCAGTGCTATCTGTTGGGGGGAACTAGTATTGCAAACATTCACCAAGAGGCTGCCCTGGCAGCATGAGCAAAGAGAGACACAGGAGACAGTCTGGTGTGTGGGGGAAGATAGGCACAGTTTAATGCTGCTCCAAGCAGTGAAGATGGGAAATGAGGCTGGGAGGGTGAGCCCTGCCAAGTCTTGTAAACCAAGAAAAGCTAACATAATACGGCCCAACATTTCTTAAGGCTTTCCATGTACTACTAGTATTCTCCCATTTTACAGATTGTAGAACTAAGGCACAGAGAGGGTGGTGTCAGGTGCTGTCAAAGATCTGGTATTTACCCTCTTTGCAAACTAGGTCACACAACTGGTAACAGGTAAAGGCAGGTTTGAACTAGGGCTTCTGGCTTCAGAATCCCCGTCCTTAACCACTAGGTGCTAGTGCTTTAAGGAATTTGGACTTTCTTCCATAAAGGGATGGGGATGCATGCATGCTCAGCCACTTCAGTTGTGTCCAACTCTTTACAACCCCATAGACTATAGCCCTCCCTGTCCCTGGGATTCTCCAGGTAAAACTACTGGAGAGGGTTGCCGTTTCCTTCCTTCTCCAAGGGATCTTCTCGACCCAGGGATCTAGCCTGCATCTCCTGCATTGCAGGCAGATTCTTTTACCACTGAGCCACCAGGGAAGCCCCAAAGGGATGGCAACAGGAAGTCACTAATAGGTTTGTAAGCAGGAGAGGGACATGTTCATATCATAGGTTTAAAAAGTCATTCTAGGGGATAAACAGATTACTTTGCGCAACTCCAGCCTCTGGACCCATGTTACAACTATTCCATCGCTCACGGAGCAGCTCACATAAAGGGGGCACCATTTGGTGCCCAAGCCACAGAGGCCTGCTGCTCTGGGCAGTAGGCCCCTCTCTTGGCCTTCCCTGCCCTTCCAAGATAGAATGTGAGTGCTTCTGTCTTCACAGAACACACGTAGATGTACCAGGAGTCCCAGTGCCTCACGTGCCTGCAGGACTTCGGGCCCCCTACTGCCTATCTGCCTTCACCTTCAGAAAGCCTGGCCCACCTCTCTGTCGGGAAGATGCTTCCTCCAAGCTGTGCTGCTTGGCAGGTTTCCAGGTCACTGCTCCAGTGAGTATTAACTCACATCCATGCACATACAGCTCTGGGGGTTCATCGTGTACAGAGATGGCATTTGATTTGCTCCTACTTTACAAGTCAGGTAACCCTCGACTCCCAGAGATCAGGTAAGCAGGGCAGGCATGATCCTGAGGCTGAGGTTGGGGTGGAGTGTGTGGAACATGTGCCCAGGGACCCCTGGGCAGGATCTCAGCAGCCACACAGGGCCTCCCGGGGCTGTTAATCCTGAGAAATGTTCTGGTCTATCCCCACCACTTTGCTGAGACCACACTGCATCCCTGGCGGTCCAGAGCCCCACTGTGGGCCTTCCCTTCAAGTCAAGAATGCAGGCTTGGCAGAGAGACAGGCCTCGGTGCTGCCTTGGCTCAGGACTGAACTGGGTGTGGCCTTGGCCAGTCCTCCCATGAACCACAGCCCCTCTCCTCTATCCCAGCCTTCTGAACACTCTCCAAGTCCTGGAAGCCCACAGCCAAGAAATACCTCATGGAAAATTGGAGATGGAGCTGGATTCTGAAGAATGGTAGAATTTTTTAAAAACATTTTTCATTGCGAGTTAATTTGCAACAAAATGTGTATATACATTTTCAACAGGAGACAGTAAGTTTCCTGCATCACCCTGGCACTACAGCCCGCTCCCATGACCGCTTGTTTGTTCCAATGCCCAGTCCACCTGCCCACTGGGCTTCTCCATGCTAGGTAGACTGCAGTGGGAGAGGGGTCTTCTCAGCAACCCTTGATGTTCTGTGCTCCTGAAGATTCAGAGGGGGAACTTCTGCTACCTTCTGAGACCACAGAGGAAAAAAAAATTTTTTTTGTATGGGGCGAAGGGGAGTCACCTCTGCTCTTTCAAGGGGTTGGGGTGGGATTGGACGGTTGGGTGGCCATAGTATAACTAGCGGTTGGGTCAAAATCTCCAGTCCCCTCCCGTTAACACTGGCCTCTTTCTTAGCTCTCCCTAGGCCCACCCCAGCTCCATTGCATAGTCTGGGTCCACTCAGATGCACCTGAGCTCAAATGCTGCTCCAGCGCATACTAGCCGCGTGACCTCGGACAGCGACCTGACCCCTGTGGGTCTCATTTGTACTGGGAACGTGTCCACGGTGAGGCTTAAATGTGATCAAGCCCCTTGTCCTCTCAGCACAGAGCCCGGCGTGGAGAAAAGCTCCTCGCAAGCTAGCAGACGGCCTGGTGGGCTCGGGGAGGGGGCCAGAGAGCCGAGAGTTAACATTTTTCATTGCGAGTTAATTTGCAACAAAATGTGTATATACATTTTCAACAGGAGACAGTAAGTTTCCTGCATCACCCTGGCACTACAGCCCGCTCCCATGACCGCTTGTTTGTTCCAATGCCCAGTCCACCTGCCCACTGGGCTTCTCCATGCTAGTGTAGACTGCAGTGGGAGAGGGGTCTTCTCAGCAACCCTTGATGTTCTGTGCTCCTGAAGATTCAGAGGGGGAACTTCTGCTACCTTCTGAGACCACAGAGGAAAAAAAAATTTTTTTTGTATGGGGCGAAGGGGAGTCACCTCTGCTCTTTCAAGGGGTTGGGGTGGGATTGGACGGTTGGGTGGCCATAGTATAACTAGCGGTTGGGTCAAAATCTCCAGTCCCCTCCCGTTAACACTGGCCTCTTTCTTAGCTCTCCCTAGGCCCACCCCAGCTCCATTGCATAGTCTGGGTCCACTCAGATGCACCTGAGCTCAAATGCTGCTCCAGCGCATACTAGCCGCGTGACCTCGGACAGCGACCTGACCCCTGTGGGTCTCATTTGTACTGGGAACGTGTCCACGGTGAGGCTTAAATGTGATCAAGCCCCTTGTCCTCTCAGCACAGAGCCCGGCGTGGAGAAAAGCTCCTCGCAAGCTAGCAGACGGCCTGGTGGGCTCGGGGAGGGGGCCAGAGAGCCGTGGTGGGGTGGGGCGGGGGTCGCCCAGGAGTCCCGCCGCCCTCTGCGAGGCGACGGAGGCGGGCTGAGGCTCCCGGCTCCGGCCCCGCCCCTCGCCGCATCCCGGGCGGCGCCCCCACTAAGCGCCCGGCACGGAACGGGTGTGGGGCTGGGCCAGGGCCGGCCCGGGGGAGCCGGCGGGGCGGGGCCGTCGCGCCCTGCTCCCCCTCCCCGCCGCCCGCCGCCTTCTCTTCCTCGCGCCGCCGGGGCTCAGAACGGCGGCAGCAGCGGCCGCGGCCACAGCTTCGGCTCCAGCTCCGGCTCCTCCTGCGCCCGGGCCCCGCTCGGCCCTGCGCGCCCGGGCCCCGCGCCCCGACCCCGCCGCCGCGCCTGCCGGGGGGCCTCGGGCGCCCCCGCCGCCCGCCTCACGCTGAAGTTCCTGGCCGTGCTGCTGGCCGCGGGCATGCTGGCGTTCCTCGGTGCCGTCATCTGCATCATCGCCAGCGTGCCCCTGGCGGCCAGCCCCGCGCGGGCGCTGCCCGGCGGCGCCGACAACGCCTCGGCCGCCGCCGCGTCCCCGGGCCCGCAGCGCAGCCTGAGCGCGCTGCACGGCGCGGGCGGCTCGGCCGGGCCCCCCGCGCTGCCCGGGGCGCCGGCGGCCAGCGCGCACCCGCTGCCGCCCGTACCCCTCTTCAGCCGCTTCTTGTGCACGCCGCTGGCTGCCGCCTGCCCGTCGGGGGCCGAGCCAGGGGACGCGGCGCCGGGCGAGCGCGAGGAGCTGCTGCTGCTGCAGAGCACGGCGGAGCAGCTGCGCCAGACGGCGCTGCAGCAGGAGGCGCGCATACGCGCCGACCAGGACACCATCCGCGAGCTCACCGGCAAGCTGGGCCGCTGCGAGAGCGGCCTGCCGCGCGGTCTCCAAGAAGCCGGTCCCCGCCGCGACACCATGGCCGACGGGCCCTGGGACTCGCCCGCGCTCATCCTCGAGCTAGAGGATGCAGTGCGCGCCCTCCGGGACCGCATCGACCGCATCGAGGTGAGCGCCGCGCCGCGCGCCCTCGGGGACCCGGCCCCCGGCGCCGGGTGGGAGGGGCTCTCGGGAGTCAAGGGCATCCCCGGGTCCCGCGGCCACCGCCGGCTCAGGGACCCTGGGGGCGGGGGGCCGCCCTCGAGTCTCTGAGTCTTGGATTTCCGTTGTGCAAAGGGGATGGTTGGACCTCCTCCCAGGAGAGAAGGGAGTAGTCAGGGAGGGCACACAGGCCGGAAACTCACACTGACTTCGGCTCAGGGAGCACGCGGGAAAAGCTCGCTGCTGATCCTTTTTCTTCCAGGCGCCTCTGTAAGCCTCAGTTTCTGAGTCTGTAAAATGGGTATAACGGTGCCCACTTGTAGTGTGGATTGATTAAAATGTAGATACGTGAAAATGCTCAGCACGTACCAAGACCTCTTTAAATATCCGTTTCATTTCCTTCTTTCAGACATCCCCAAAGCAGCACCAGCCACACACTCAGTTCCCTGTGGTTCAGGAGACAGGAGGGCTGTCTGAGGGACTCAGGGTCGTCCTCTCCTGCAGAATCACAGGGAACAGTGTCTCATAAACCAAACCCGGATGCTCCTCACCTTCTGCGCCCCTAAGGCCCCCAGCTGGGCTCAGACCATGGACATGGACAGCAGAAGCTCAGATGGCTCCAGCCCAGCCAGGATGCCTGGAAGCCGGCGCTCTGGGCTGGGGTGAGGGGAGAGTAGGTCCCATCTGGGTTTCTGCCCCTCCGGTCACCTTTGTCAGATGTTCCTGTCTCAGGCGTGGAGTCAGACATGAGGGGCCCGATAGGGGCAGTCCACCCTTGGCTGTCCTGTGATCCTGGACCAGCCATTTCTCCTTTGAAGCTGCTGGACCTCTGCCTCCCTCTGAGAACCTATTTGGAGCCACCTGGAGGGGGAGCTGGGCAAATTAGTCAGGACAGACATCCAGAGACCCTGACCACTCCCAGCATCCATGACTTCCAGACTGCAGGGAAGGGGTTCACAGCAGAACAGGATCCATGGAAGGAGGGGGCAGAATGAGGCCCAAGCACCGGCTGCCCCCTTTATCACCTCCCCCTAAACCGAGTGCAGCTGGTGAAGGGGGGACAGTGGCTGGAAAGAAGGAAAGGCAGGGACTCTTCCCTCTCCATGGCTCTCTCAGTTAAATCCCCAGCGGAGCAGCACAGGAGATGCCGGTGTGGAAGCCTGACCTTACCCATGGCCCAGTGGCCCTCCAGAAAGTCTGTGTGGTGTCTGCACCCACCCCGCAGGGTGTCAGAGCACAGCCAGGCAGCTATCACAGCCAGCCCCAAACCTGGAGTTCAGAGACCTCCTCACAGAGAAGACCTCCTCTAACAGACCTCTCACAGAGGTCTCAATTTGAGTGACTGCTGTTTTTATCATTAAGTTCTAATATTACTATTTTTTTCAATAGCCAAAATTTAAAATGAGAACAAATCTTCCATTTAGGAAATAGAGTTTATTAATGTAAAAAAAAAATATGGTCTTCAATCAATTTCCTCTTGCCTGCCCTAGCCCCTGCCCCCATACCCAGATGGCTCCCATGGTTCCTCCCACGTCTGGGGCTGGCAGGGCTAGGCTTGCCCTGGACCTGTTCCCCCAGCATCTGTGCATTTGGCAGGGTGGGCTCCCCTCCAGTTAGCCCGCTGAGGTTGGGGGGATCCTAGTGGCTGGGGTTCAGCACCAGGTCAGCCTCCTGGGTGGAAGAAGTCCTGCTTCCCTGTACGCACGCCTGCTTTCTGAGTACAGGGGACATGGAGGGGCTGCCTGCCCACCAGGACTGCCTTCTGAGCCTGCAGCAGCCAGAGCCAGACTCTGGAGTGGTGACAGTGGCTGGGACTTGGAGCCCAATGGACTTGGGATCAGACTACTGATCTCAGCTCATGCACCTTTCAGCCACTGACTGGCTTCCCTCTTCCCTTCTCTCCAGAAACCTCAAAAGGATGCCCTTCAGGGTCTACTTTATCACTAGTCTCTCTGCCACCTTGATTCTCCGGAAATACTCATGGTGTTGAGTTGGTAAATTGAGCAGGAACATTTCAGTCCTTCTCTTGCTGGTCACCTCTCTGACATCTGACCCCACAGATCATTTCCTCCTACAAATCCCCATGCCCTGGGCTTCTAGGTACCTCTCATCTGCCCTTCCTCCCTCCCTGGTTCTCTGTCCCCTCTTGGGTCCTCCTCCTTTAACATGTGTACCCCTCCTGGCCCTCCTCTTGCTGTCCCTGGCAGAACTCAACCACACCCTGAAGCTTCCAACACCATTCCACCATAGAGCCACCAAACCAACTTCATCCCCAGCCCAGGTTTCTCTCCAAGGTTCAGGTCAATAGATCCAATTGCTTCTTGAGCACCTCCCCCTGGGCATCCCACCAGCCCCCTACCTTCACCGTGTCCCAACCTGAACTCAGGTCCTCTGCCAACCTGCTTCTCAGGTGTACCCTGAGAAGCCATGCTTGGCTACTTTCTCTCCCTCCTCCTCCCTGTCAGCTCATTTCTCTGTGGATGCTTGCAGCTGCCCCCTTGCTGGTCTCCCACCTGATAAGGCACACCCCTCTGTCCATCCTCCTCCAGGCCACCCCAGGGATCTTCCTTAAGCCCACCATTGGGCTCCCCTGTGATAGCAGACTCCAGCCTGCTCCCAGGCTGCCATTTCATTTCCAGCGTGTTTCCCAGTTCCTCCTTCTTCTACCCAGATTACCCCCAGTTTATCTATACTCATCATTTAAGTCTGCTCTGAAGACACCTCCTCCCAGAGGTCCTCCTTGATTACACTCTGTCCCTTTCCTGTCCCCACCCCTGCATATCTCAGCACACCCCTGCTCCTCCCCACCTCTTTGCATCACCCCCTTCCCCACTCCACTGGACTGACTGCTGAAAGGGAGGAAAGGTCTCTCTGGCCCACCCTCTCCCTGCAGACCTCAAGTTGGAGTTGCATTTGAGGGCTTAGGAGAAATCATTTGTCTTGTGTTTTTATCTTTGTTGTTGTTAATTGAAAAAAATGTCAAAAGATTTAAGAGGGGGATTACATTTAGTTCCACCATTTTATTCAGTTTTGAAGCCCTCCCCCTTTTGGTCCTTTATCAGAATGTGGACATTGTCCCCGAGTTGCTGGGGTTGCTGGTAATTACCATTTTAACGGTGGCTTTAAGGTCCTGGATCCATCTCAGCCTCCTCCATCCATCAGTCCTTTGGCTGTCTCCTGTTGCTGGAGATGTAGGTTGTTTCTAATTATTTTTTCCTCTGGATGCTCATTGCAGGATCGATTTCATGCAGATAGTTTTCTTTTTTTCTTTTTAAGTCAATTGAGTTATTTCTTTAGGCTGAATTCCCAGGAGCGGTGTTACTGGGTCAGATGATACTGACTTTTACGGCTGTGGCCAAAACCCGCTTTCCAGAAGGGCCATTTGTGTGGCAACCAGCCACGTATGTATGTTGCAGTGTTCTGTTTAGCACTACTTTATGTGTAAAGCGGAATTTCTAAGTTGATTTAAGTAGCAATTCTTTGACATAGCCACCTTCTTAATCCTATGTGGCAAGCTAGTGGCCTCTCCTTGTCTTGGGGTGGAAGTGATGAAAAGGACCACCCTGCTGATAGTCACAGAGGCTCCTGGACTATTGTAACAATTAGAGCTCGCATTTCCTGAGAGCTCACCATGTGTCAGGCGCTGTGCATTATCTCATTTAATCCTGATAAAGTTTCCATGAGGGAGATACGATTCTATCCCCCTTTAACAAATAAAGAAACCAAGGTTCAGAGCGGTTACAAAACTGGCACAAGGGGACACAGCATTGGAGCCTGGATTTGCCTCTGTCGGTGTCTGGCCCCAGAGTCCTTGTTCTTCATCATTAACCCTAGGTCCATCTGAGGGATCAGGCCTCAACTTCCTTCAAGAGAGTGAGGAAGACAGGGGAGGGAAGTGGCTCTTGTGTGGTAGCCTGGACCATTTCTGAATCAGAGCATCTGGAGCAAGAGTGATGAGGACCAGTCCTCAAAGGCTTGTCCTGCCGGCTGACAAGATAATCAGGAGGCCGAAAGTTAGGCACTTGGTGCATATTAGCTTATTCAATCTTCAGCCTTATGAAGCAGCCTGTACATATTCCCATCTTACAGATAAAGAAATGGAGGCTCATAGACTCTGAAGAAACCAGAGCCAGCTAAATCATCACCTGCCCTCCCTACCCCCAGCTTCTGTTTCCCCTCCATAAAATGATACAGTGGGTAGATGCTCCCTAACCACCTTGCAGCTCTAATATTCTCTGAAATGGGAAGACTGTATGGCATAAAGTTGACTTCTTCTTGCTTGTGACTTTAATCGCTTTCCCTCTCTGGGCCTCAGTCTTCTCATCTGTAAAATGGGTAGAAGGAGGGGCTGGGTGTGGTTCAGGCCCTTTGGGCTCCAGATTCTGAATTCTTGGGCAGATGTTTCCTGATTAGGAATTGTCATCTGTGCCCTAGAGGCCTCTCCTCCCTGGCAGGACTCCCCCTGGGAAAGGAGACCCCTCCTGCCTGTTCTAAGCCTGGCAGGAGCCACTGGGCAGAAGACAGGGAGGTGCTTACGTGTGACTCTTTCTTTTTAAGGTGTAGCTTACATTCAAGATATTTAAGAACTCACATATCATACTTTAAAAAGGCACAAATCTTTTAAAATGTATTTATTTTTCATTGGAGGATCATTGCTTTCCCATATTCTGCTGGTCTCTGCCGTACATCAGCATGAATCAGCCATAAGTATACATATGTCCCCTCCCTCTTGAACTTCCCTCCCACCTTCCACCGCACCCCAGCCCTCCTGGTTGTCACAGAGCACCCGCTTGAGCTCCCTGAGTCACAAAGCAAATCTCACTGGCTATCCATTTCACACATGGCAGTGTACATGTCTCCATGCCACTCTCAGTTCATCCCGCCCTCTCCTTCCCCCACAGTGCCCACAAGTCAGTTCTCTGTGTCTGTGAAGAAGACGCAGATCTTAAATGCACAGCTGCGTGAAAATATACGCATGGGCACACCCGTGGAAGCACCGCCCAAATAAGAATCAGGACATTTCCAGCATTCTAGAAGGCTCCTTTGTGACCCCAAAGTCCAGGCTTCCCCAGAGGCACCGCGATTCCAGTTTTCATCGCTGTAGATCAGTTTTCTCTGTTTGAACTTCCATCAGATCGACTCAGGCCAGCTGCAGCCCTTCTTGTCTGGTGTCCTCGTTGCACGTTGACCTTCAGTCATGGTGTGTGTGTGTTAGTGGTTTACTTTTCACTGCTGTGTAGTGTTTCCGTGCATGGAAACACCTTACTTACCCATTCTCTGATGGAAGGACGTTTGGGTTGTTTCTGGCTTGAGATTATTACAAATCAAGCTGCCGTGAATGTCCTTGTGATATCGCTGGTTGGTTCAAAGTCCTCATTTCTCCTGGATGTATCCCCAGGAGTGGGATGCTTGGGTTCCAGGAGAGGCATATATTTAGCGCTAGGAGGCTCTGCCAAACGCTTTTCCAAAGTGGCATCTAAGTGTTTGCACGCCCACCTGGTGTGAAACTTGTCAACCTTGCTGTGGTCATTTAAAGACACTCCTCATTCTGGTGGGTGTGTAGTGGACTCATCGTGGTTTCAATTTGTATTTCTCTGGTGACTCATGATGCTGAGCATCTTTTTTTTCTGTTTATTGTCCATTTTGTGAAGTCTTTACCTGTGGGAGGTGGACCAAGGTCAGGGGCTGGTGCACCCCACCCCCCAAGTGACAAGGCCAGTCAGACACTTGATCCTCACAGAACTTGAGACAGGGATTGAGGCAGCCAACCCAAAGTGGAAGCTCTTAGGTGCCTGCGCCCACCCCTCATTTGATTCCAGGGGAAGCTGAGACTCAGAGAGGCTGAGTGACTTGCCCAAGGCCACACAGCATGGTGAATGCTGAGCCAAGATGACAACCAGGATTTTCTATGAAAATAGGCTGAGGGTGGGGTCCTCAGTCTCTGCTGCTGATTTTGGCCCAGGGCCCAGAAGGTATGTGGGCATGCAGGGCCAGGATGGGATTTTGTGGCAGCTTGATGGGGAGTATGTGAAGGGAGAGGAAAGGGCCTGGGGTTGGCATGTCTAGTCGCTTGCTCTGAGGCTTCAGAGCCCAGGAGGGTGTATGGACAGACCCTCATGGAGCCACTCCCCCTTCTCCCGACCTCCCCTCCTGCATACTGACTGCCATGACTTGGCACCCTCAGTGTACCAAGGTGCATTTGTCTGTTTTCCATTCCAACTGCAAAGTGGCAGTGGGGACCAGGACAAAGGTTGGTCTGGCCTCTGCCAACTGCCCTCCTGCCCCTCCCCGGCCAGGATGAGATGGAGACAGAGAAGCCTGCCAGGCGGGCTCCTGGGGAGGAAGTGGGGAGCAGGACACCCCCTCTGAAAGACCTTCCCTCAACTCACCCCACTCTTTCTGCCAGTCTGTTCTGAGAGCCTTACAGTTTAGTCCCACAAGAACCGGGGGATTGTTACTCTCCCCATTTCACAGATGAGGAAACCGAGGCTCATAGAGATTAAGAACCTTGGCCAGGTCACTCAGCTGGGATTTCAGTCCTAAGCAGTCTGGCTCCTGGGCCCACATCCCACTCAGTTACTACTCACTATCCTCTTCTTGGTGGTCAGATGGTAAAGAATCTGCCTGCAATGTGGGAGACTCGGGTTCGATCCCTGGGTTGGGAAGATCCCTTGGAGAAGGAAGTGGCAACCCACTTTAGTATTCTTGCCTAGAAAATTCCATGGACAGAGGAGCCGGGCAGCCTTAGTCCACGTGATCACATAGAGTCGGACATGACTGAACGACTAACACTTTTTTCACTTTCAAGCTCTCCTGCCTCTCAATAATAGGAAGTAGTAATAATGGTTATGACTATCAGTCATTTTTATACACCAGGCTTTACATAGTTTGTCATTTTTGCCATTACATATATCCTAAGATGTAGATATTATTATTCCCATTTTGCAGTTGAGGAAACTGAGGGTCCGAGGAGTTGAAGAGCTTGCCCAGGGCCACAGATCCAGTAAGTGGGGAGCCTGGGAGTGACTCAAGCCTTGTCTGGCCTGAGAGTCATGCTGGTGCCTGTTGTGCTGCCACAGCGCCTGGTGACGAGTGAATGGATGGATGAAGAGTGAGGCTTGCAGTGCCCCCAGAGATGCCCTCATTCCCTCTCCTCTGGAGCGTGTTGGCTGAGGCGTCAGGGAAGCTGCCCTCTGCTGAGGGCGAGGAGGCACTGGCCAGAGGAGGTGGAGTGGGGGCGGGAAGAGTGTTCTTGGCAGAAGGAACAGCATGTGCGGAGGCCCAGGGGTGAGAGGGAGTGAGGGACAGCTGGAATGAAGGGCAGCCTCTAGGGGTGTGTAGCAAGGTCTGAGAGTAGAGAGGCAGGGTACTGATGGTGGAGAGGAGGCTCCTGAAGGGTGGGAGCAGCGTGGTTGGATTTGCATTGCGCTGCCTGCCGCTACGGCCGCTGTGGGGAGAAAGGCCGGAGCAGGAGCCTGGGGACGGTGGCCTGGACTGGGCTTGTGGTGGGGACAAAGGGGCCGAGTGAGGCTGTGGTTAAGATTCTACCCTCAACACTCTGCTTTTGGATCTTTCCCCCCATTTTTTAAAAGAAAATTATTGGGGACTTCTCTGGCAGTCCAGTGGCTGAGGATCACCTTCCAAGGCAGGGGCTGTGGGTTCAATCCCTGATCGGGGAATTAAGGTACAACCACACCATACCCAGCATAGCCAAAACAACTTTTTAAAACAAGACAGACACTAAAGTATAAAGACTACCGTCCAAGTCCCCACTGACGCTTGAGACCCGGACAGTTGCAACCAGCTGATGCCCCTGAGGGCCTCCCCTGTCCCAGCCCCAAGAGAGGGTCACCACTGTCCTGAATTTGTATTTATCACTCCACGCATTTATTTATGCTTTTATAAATACATGAGTTGGCTTTGAATCTTTGTACCTTTGTATGAATGATATCCAACTGTTCTTCTATAGCTTGCTTTTTTTCTCAATATAATGATTAAACAAAAACATCTATGGTTGAAGGTGGAGGAGGATGGGCTCCTTGAAGAGATGTTTAAGGAGTGTTAGTAATAATCATAATAATAGCTGACACATAGCACATCGTTTGCCAACTCTAAGTGCATTATATCTGTTTACATTTCTCACTGCAGTGCTATGAGCTATTATTTTTGTACCCTTTTTGCTGATGAGGAAACTGAGGCAGGGAGGCTTTCCATAACAAGGTCAGTGGGCTGATTGGAGCCTGGATGTGAGCTGGGGCAGACTCACACAGGACTTAGGGGATGAGCCCATATGGGAGATAGGTGGCCTGACCCACACCACAATCACCAAGCCTATTCTCTGCCCTCCTACCCGTGGAGCTGGGCCCTGTGCTGTCTGCACAGAGGGGAACTGTGCAGAGGGTGGAACCTTGACCATGAAAACCAGCACCTTCCCTCTGCCCCTCATAGGAAAGGAGCAGACCCCACCTGAGGACAAGGTGGCAGGGTCTTCCCCACGCCCTCCCAGCACCAGACCTCCCCCATTTAGGCAGGTCCCTCCATCCAAGCCCCTCTGCAAAGCTGCCCCACACCAGAGTCTGACACCTGCCAGATCGCACCAGCCTTCTCAAGGCCACTGAAACCTCTTCTGCTGGCCCTCGAGGCAGGCAAGATAGCCAGCACTGTACCCATTTGGCAGACCGACAAATTGAGACCCAGACTGTTAGGGCAGGACCAAAGAAGGAAAAGAGGTCTGGAGTCAGAAGGGACTGAACTGAGGTCCTGGCTCTGCGACTTGGCAGTGTGTGACCTTGGGTAGATGACTTCACCTCTCCGAGCCTCTGCTCTCTCATCTGAAAAGCAGCCCTCCTTAATTCCCCAGATAGTTGAGAGGGCTTGTGGAATGTTTGCACGGTGCTTCCGGAGTGCAGGACTTGGCAGGCGGCACGCGGGAGTGAGGACAGCTGCCTCCGTTAGCATCTTGTTACCAAGTGCTAATGAGCCCAGCACGTTAGCTGAGTTGGACCGGAACCCTGGGCTCTGGCTCCAGGCCCCACGTACTTCCACCAAACCCCACCCCGGACTCCCAGCACGACAAGTGTGGGTTCCGAGCCCCCATCAGGACCCGCGTGGGGTGATGGCGTCGTCTCCCCACCATCTTGGGCTGGGGGCCCAGTTGGCGTCAGGCCTGGAGCCCACGCGTCACAGCCTCTGCCCGCAACAGATGGGTAAGTGGGGGGAGTCATGTTCTTCTGATGCAGACATCGGGGTGGGGAGGGGGCCACACAGGATCCAGTGAGCCCACCTCCTCCCTGGCCTTCCTGCCGGTGGCAGAGCTGGCGGCTCTGACAAAAGAACAGCTTGTGTGCCCACCTCCCTCGGCCTGTGCCATGTCTCCTCGCAACGGCGTCTGTGTAAATACCACTTGATGTCCTGTTCCTTCCTGGCATGTGTTTCTCCCTCTGAAGAAGGAGGACTCTTTGCTGGAGAGAGAGAAGGCTTTGGCTCCAGAGGGGTCAGCTTTGCTCAGCCCCTCGAAAGGACTTCTTCCTCGGTTTCCCCATCTGTGAAATGGGGACACTAACAGTGCCAACCAAAACGAGTGGCTGTGAGGATTCGTGAATAAATACCTGGAAAGTGCCCAGGGGGGACCTCCTTCAGAGGTGTGCCCCTCATGCCCAGGTAGGCCCAGTGGATGGAGGGACAGTGAGGCTAGAAGGGGGCCCATTCCAGGAGACCCAGCCCCGCCCTTCCAGTGCTGATGTAGATGGCACTTAATGAGCTAATTGCCTCAGCCTAAGGTTTCCCGGGAGTCCCACTGCCTCAGATGCAGTGGGTGGCTGGCCCTGTCACTGCATGAGCTGTCTGTGGTCAACGAAAGATTCTGGAGGTAGCAAGCGCCCTGTCAGCTGATGTATTCAAGCCTCACAATTTGCACTTTTTCTTCTTTGGCCACGCCACACAGAATTCAGGCTCTTCATTCCCTGGCCAGAGATCGAACCCAGGGCCCCTGAAGTGGAAGCATGGGGTCTTAAACCACTGGACTGCCAGGGAAGTCCCATGCATTCTGCTTTTACACTCCACAAGGATCTGTTACTTCCACTGTTTCATCCTTACATCTGTTTTGCGGATGGGCAGAGTGGGGCTGGTTGTTCCTATTTTACAGAAGGGGAAACTGAGGCTTTGTGTTTGGTCAGCACCAGAGTCAGGATTCGTGGGTACCTGGGGAGTTCCAAGGAGCCCTCCAGATGCTGGACAGTGAAGATTCCTGTAATAAAGTGGGGCCACGTGTACTGAGCAGTTCATTCATCCGTGCCCCACCCCCCTCACCTGGGCTCCCCACCTAGTGGGCCAAGCAGGCGTCTGCATAGGTGGATGGCTGTGCCCTCCCACGTGGGACACTGTGGGGGATACAGGTGGCCACACTGGGGCAAGCTGGAACTCCTACTATGCACCATCTTTTAATCCTGACCACAGGCCTGCAAGTCCAACATTCCAAGTCCTCACTTTATAGAGGAGGAAAAATGACCCCAGAGAGGTTAACCCACCTGCCCCCACCTCGGGGTGGAGTGGCAGAACCAAGTGCGTGGTCCCGTCTCTGTCTGTGGTGGCACCTGCCTTCTCTCTGGTGCTGAGTGTGGCAGTGACACTTTGCCTGCACTGCCCTCCTCATCTCCAGCACTTTGAAGCAGGGGACACATTTATCCTCTCATCACAGGGGTAGGAAAAACAAAGAGCTCAGTGAGGTTAAGGGACTTGCCCAGTGTCGCACAGCAAATGAGCAAATGACTGACAAGGTAGGGCTGGGCCAGTGAAGCTGAGCGGGGTCCCTTGTGCCTGCCCCTGAGCGGTGGGCCGTCCCTGTAGGCACAGGGTGCTCAGGGAATGCTTGGTTGTGCTCCTGGTTTTCTGTTTGGCCCACGGGAGGTGCTCAGGGAATATCTGCTCGGTGAAGGAATCATGAGAGTTCTCAGGTCTGGGACTAAGCCTGTGGTCGGGGCCCAGGGCAGGTGAAGTGGGAACCAGCAGGGCTCTTGGACAGTGAGGAAGCATCGGGCTGTCAGTAGGAAGCATGGAGGAGGGGAGAGCGGACAAAGCTTGTCTAATTTAGCTCCTAGAAGCTCAATGAATTATTCATTTCCTACTCGTCTTCCCGTGATGTGTCTACCAGAGACTGTCCCCTCCCAGCGTCAGGACCTGTGGGCTCGGCTGCCTTCCTCCACCCCAGAAGAGGTTTCCTCCAGCAGGGGAGGGGAAAGGAAAGACCCCCTGGCTTCTGCCCCAATTCTCCTTCCTGCGGGGGTCTTAAGGCAGGCCAGAGGGGGACTCTAAGACACTGTCCTCATCCTGGGTGGAGTGGGGGTGTCTGAGACCACCCTTGAACACCCGGCTCTAGACAGGCTCTGCTCACAGGCATTTACCACCTAATCATCCCCACAACCCTTCTAAATACTTACAGTTGTGCCATTTTGCCTGAGAGGAAGCAAGGGTTCAGAGAGATGGAGGCATTTGCCTCAGGCCGCACGGCAGGTTGGTTCTCGAGCTGGATTTGAGCCCTGGGATGCCTGCCTCTGGAGTCTGTGATCTTAACCACCCATCACAGCAGCACTGGAGCCCTATTCCAGAAGCCCCCTGGTTTGTGCCCCTGGGTCTGCCCAGCACCCACACAGAGTCTTGAACCATCAAAAGCTTGGCATGTGAGTAAGTGGTAATCAGGACAGCCCACCTCTTCAAGGTGCGGCCTTCTAGTGATGAAGGGCTCGGCAGTGGCTTTCAACCCCAGCTGCACATTGGACCCTCTGGGGGACTTTGGCAGCTCTCACTGCTGGCCCCCATAGGCTGAGACGCCCTGAGGACAGGAGCCAGCCTGCTGTCCACTCCCATCCCACACCGGCACTGGAGACAGCCTGCTGCTGCACACGCAGTGCACACTCACTGCCTGAAGCAGGCATTTGGGGGGTCACTCAAGCAGGACTAGTGGGCATCTCTGGGACTTCGTCTCTTTCCATCCTCCCTCTGACTGACTTCAAATGTCCCTTTCTCCGTCCATGAGCAGCAGGAGCTTCCAGCCCGAGTGAACTTCTCAGCCGCCCCAGCCCCTGTGCCCGTGGTGCCCACTGCCCTGCACTCCAAGATGGACGAGCTGGAGGGGCAGTTGCTGGCCAAGGTGCTGGCGCTGGAGAAGGAACGCGTGGCCCTTGGTCACAGCAGCCAGCAGCAGCGGCAGGAGGTGGAGAAGGAGCTGGACGCCCTGCAGGACCGTGTAGCCGAACTGGAGCACGGTGGGTCCTGGGCCCCACAGAGGGCATGGTGGGCGAGGGCATCCTCGGTCCCTGGATGGTCCTCAGGGTGGCAGATTCACTCAGAAAATGTTTCCCAGAGGTTAAAGCTAGATAGGTTGGTGGGGAAGAGGCTGTGAGACAGAGAGAATGGTTGGGGTGTTTTGTTACCATTACCATTTAGCATTTTCTGGCACATTTTCACCCACTGTATTCCGGGAGTGGGCTAAGTACTTGATACGCCAGCTGGTTTAATCTTTACAGACCATACAGGGGTGGCTCTGTTTATTATCCCCTAATAATAAATAAGGCTATAAATAAATAAAATTTATAATATTTATTATAATTATTAAGTATTATATTTATAAATAAGAGTATAAACAAATATTTATAAATAAATAATAAATAAGGAAAATAAGGCTCAGAGAGGTCAAGTGACTTGCCCAAGGTCACACAGCCAGTAAGTGGTGGATCTAGACCTTCAATCAGGTCTGACTCTAAAGTCCCTGCACTTATCACCCCCTACAAGAGTGCCTTTGCCATCAGAATTTTGTCCTTTGTTTACACCTGGGCCCGGCACCACAAGGGTCATGAAATCATGGCATGTTGGGCATTGTACAGGTGTGAGCATGAGGAAACCTGGCTCCTTGGTCCACAGCTGTCGCCAGCTTGCTCTGTGACCTTGAAAGTTCACTTCCTCTCCCCAGGCCTCGTTCTCCTCATCTGAAAAATAGGAGTTTAGGACTCGTGAACTCTCAGGGGCTTTCATCTTTTAAGCTTGGTGAGGACCACCCTTGAGGCTTATAGATAAGGTGAGGTTACCAGAGGGCTAGAAGCCCTCATTCTGGAGCATGCCCTGCCTGCCGCCCTCATCCGTGTCCGCTGACCCCCACCATGTTCACCTTGCTCACCCCACTCAGGGTCCTCAGCCTACAGCCCCCCAGATGCCTTCAAGATCAGCATTCCCATCCGCAACAACTATATGTACGCCCGTGTGCGGAAGGCGCTGCCCGAGCTCTACGCCTTCACCGTCTGCATGTGGCTGCGCTCCAGGTCCGGCGGCACTAGCCAGGGCACCCCTTTCTCCTACTCGGTGCCCGGACAGGCCAACGAGATTGTGCTGCTGGAGGCAGGCCACGACCCCATGGAGCTACTGATCAATGACAAGGTGAGTCGGGGCTGGGCAGAGCCGGAGGGATGGGGTGAGGCAGGGGGAGCCTTCCAGGACCATGCACTGTGCTGGTCTCAGATGGGTGGGGCCTTTCCATTCTCCTGCTCAGCAGAATCAGCACACATGAAATGCCTCCAAGATGGATGAACTCATGCCAGGCTGGGTTCTGGGAATTCAAGATAAGCCAGACCTGGGGCTGATAGGATAAGAGCTCCTGTCCAAGAGAGGCTGTCAGTAGTGGTGTGCCATTTACAGAAGAGCGTGTGAGGATCACAGAGATTAAGAGACTTCCCCAGCAACTCGGCTGTGGGAGCAGGACTGGAAGTGCTTCCTGCAGCAGGGTACCTCCAGGGCCCCCAGGGCCCTGCTCATTCTCCTGAGCAAACAGAGAAGCATATGAGGTCCTAGGACCTCTTGGGGAGGGAGGTGGGGAGTTCTGGGAATTCAAGATAAGCCAGACCTGGGGCTGATAGGATAAGAGCTCCTGTCCAAGAGAGGCTGTCAGTAGTGGTGTGCCATTTACAGAAGAGCGTGTGAGGATCACAGAGATTAAGAGACTTCCCCAGCAACTCGGCTGTGGGAGCAGGACTGGAAGTGCTTCCTGCAGCAGGGTACCTCCAGGGCCCCCAGGGCCCTGCTCATTCTCCTGAGCAAACAGAGAAGCATATGAGGTCCTAGGACCTCTCTGGGGAGGGAGGTGGGGAGTGAGGGCAGAAGAGCTGGTGGATTCCGCGTCCCCCTCCCTGGCAGTCAGCCCCGTGCCCCTCCCCTCATATGGCGAGGTGCCATGGTCACGCTCTGGCCTGAATGCTGGATTTGAATCCTAGTTCTGCTGCTAACCCACTGTGTGACCTTCGACTAGTCACTTACCCTCCCTGTGCCTCAGTGTCCTCATCTGTAAAGCAAGAATAATAATAACCTCAACTGTACATGGTTGTGGTGATAATTAAATGGCTTAAATACATGTAAACGGCTTTGAGCAGAACCTGGCATTTAACAAACGTTGATAAATGTGCCCCATTGTATCATTCCAAGTCCCATGCTAGTACTTTACCCATATTGTCATCCTTGACCCAAAAGCCCCAGGAAGTAGACACCCTATTATCCTCATTTTGCAGATGGAAAAGCTGAGGATCAGTGAAGGCAAATAACGCACCCTGGCCACAAAGCTGGTGAAGGGGTGATGATGTGATTTGGGGGTCTTGGGCTCCACTGTTCTGCCCTTGGGTCACCAGTCTTCCCCATGCCCAGGACTCCCACCCCGTCACCACTCTCCCAGGAGTGGACAGGGCAGGACAAGCTGAGGAGGCAGGGGGAGTGATGTAGCACAGGCATGGTGATTAAGGGGGAAGCAAGGTGAGCATCTTATCACGCCATTCCCTGCAGATATCTTCCCCAGCCTGACATATTGCTTTGGGTCTTGATGGCATGCTGGTCTTCTGAGACGCCCTGGGCAATGCAGGGAACATATACTGCACCCACTTGTGACCAGCCCACAGCCACACAGAGCTGCTGGGAGTGGCTGACACCCAGCAGAGCCCTGCTGAGCAGGAGGTGCCTTTCATGGTGTCCTGGAGGAGGAGGAAAGAGGCTCAGGGGACAGTGAATTTCCCCTGTGGCCCAGTACACACTTACCCTCTAAGTCCATCAGAGGGTAGCTGGATGACATCTAGATCGTGCCACCCAGTTCCCCTTCATAACCCCCCTGGCTGCCATCCTTGGCTCTGCCCTTGGTGCAGTCAGTTCTAGTATAATAGAAGGAATTCAGCACCCTGGACAGGGCACAGTGACGCTCAGTCGCTCAGTCGTGTCTGACTCTTTGCCACCCCATGGACTGTAGCCTACCAGGCTCCTCCATCCGAGGGATTCTCCAGGCAAGAGTACTGGAGTGGGCTGCCATTTCCTTCTCCAGGAGATCTTCCCAACCCGAGGATCGAACCCAGGTCTCCCGTATTGCAGGCAGACGCTTTACCATCCAAGCCACCAGGGAAGATTTCCTGACATTGTGGTGCCTTTTGAGTACCAGCCTCACAAACTACTCACAGTTCTCATTTTATTCCAGCCTCTAATCCCTTGCCCCTGCTGTGCAAATCGACTTCCACCCCCAACCTTGGTTTGCCTTACAGTGGAATTTTCAGAGCTCATTATACTTCCAGATGTGTTTAGATTTCACATCTTCTGTTCCCACACTCCTCTCTGCCTCTGGGCCTTCACGGCTTCTGTGTCTCCTACATGGCCCCTATGTTACTCTGTTTTGTGATATTGTCCCTGAAGTCCTCCCCTCCTGTGCAGACTCAGCTCATTTTAGGACCGGATCCATATCCCCTGGTGTCCAGAACAAGGCCTGGCATCAAGTAGGCCTCAGAGAATATTGTAATAAATTGTGATCTCAGAGAACTAGGAGATGAAAGAGCCCTTTGGGAGCCCCAAATCCACAAGCAGCAAGTACCTTTCATCTCACAGGCCAACTCCAATCAATCAGCAGTGCCTACCAAGAGCACTGCGATGAGAAAGATTCCGAGGGTGAGTCTAGGCTCATGATTGATTAGCCATGTCTGCGTTGGGTGGAGTATGAGACAGAGGTGGCTGCATATTTGCCACCCTTTGCCCAAGCCCCTGACGTCATGGATGAGGAGACTGAGGCCCAGGGAGGAAAGAGCAACCTCCCCAGGGTCCCACAGGGGGTTGTGGTTGATAGTGCTCAGCCTCCGAGTACAAGGCTTGTTCCATCATTCCCAGCACTTCTTGAGCCCAGCTGTGTGTCAGGCACTATGTGAGATATTCAGGGAAGGGAGGCTTGTGAAATACAACTCCCACCTTACAGGCCTGTTAGAGAGTGAATAACCTACCTAGAAACCACCAAAAACCAACACTGAGTAGTCCCTTGTGATCTGAGTGAAGTGCCTCATGATATTGCTACATTGTGGGGAAAGAGGAAAGAGTGGCTGGAAAGACACTGGGTGGGGAGGACAGGCAGGGTCAGACCTTGGGTCAGCCCCTGGAAGGAGGGACACTGGTCTTCTCATCCCCATCCCACTGCTCCAGCCTTGGGGCTTGTGGCACCTCTGACCTGGGGCTGGGGGACCTGTTTCCAGGTAGCCCAGTTGCCCCTGAGCCTGAAGGACAATGGCTGGCACCACATCTGCATCGCCTGGACCACAAGGGATGGCCTGTGGTCTGCCTACCAGGATGGAGAGCTGCGGGGCTCTGGTGAGAACCTGGCCGCCTGGCACCCTATCAAGCCTCATGGGATCCTTATCCTGGGCCAGGAGCAGGTAAGGGTCAGGGTGGGATGCAACTAGATATCCCACTCACTCCAGACGCCTCAGGAGGAGGGGTAGGCGGAGGGTCCCTGAGAGCACAGAAGGGAGCACTCAGTCTGACCCAGCCATTCTGCACATGGGCAGACTGAGCGAGACGGCCCAAGGGGCTAGAACCTTGGGGCAGGACTAGGACTTGGGGCGAGGCTAGAGCCTAGAGGGGGCGGGGCTTCAGCCGGGACAGCGTTCTGACTCACTGAGCACCTACCAGCCTATCTTTTCTGCTCCCTCACTCCGTGTCTTTCTTGTTTCTTTCTGCTCTTTTGGTCCAGGATACCCTAGGCGGCCGGTTTGATGCCACCCAGGCCTTCGTGGGTGACATTGCCCAGTTTAACCTCTGGGACCACGCCCTGACACCAGCCCAGGTCCTGGGCATTGCCAACTGTACGGGGCCACTACTGGGAAACATCCTCCCCTGGGAGGACAAGCTAGTGGAGGCCTTTGGGGGTGCAACGAAGGCCGCCTTTGATGTCTGCAAGGGCAGGGCCAAGGCATGAGGGGCCACCTCGTCCAGGGCCCCCTCCCTTGCCTGCCAGTTCAGGAACCTTCCGGGGCAGGAGCACATTCCCTCCCTAGCCTACCCTCACACACTGGTCTCCTTTTTTGCCCCACTCCTGGCCATGCCTCCCGTTTCCCCCACCTGTACCCACACCTCCAGAACACCCTGCCCTTGATGGCTGTCCCCCTGATCCCACTTGAATGGAGACAAGCAGCTCGAGTCAAGAGGTCAAGCCTGGCGGGGCCTGGCAGGGCCTGGCAGGGGGTGCATCGCAGCACCCATGGCTCTTGCCCCACCGCTGGCATTAGAGTGGAGCCATCTCTCACCCCATGTCCCCTTACCCATCAACCACAGCTGATTCCACTGACCTCACAGCACTATCCATGGGACTGTGTACAGATGAAGGGCCCACTGTCTCAGTGGCAGGGGTGGTTATCTGCCCCCTTTCCTCCGTGAGGCAGGCATGCCCTCTCCTCTTCAGGGCCATCATGGGCTGTGGAGCTGTCCCCCAGCTGATAGGGAATGACAGAACCACACTGGAGACTCAGACTCACCCCCTTCCATCTTTCCACCAGCTACCAGTCACGGGCAGGGGGATCTTGTGGAAGCTTCTCCCCCCACCACCCCGCCCCCACCTGCACCCTTCCCTCCTCTTTCCTTGTTTCTTTGTGTGCTGAATGGTTGCTTTGAATGTTGGTTCCATGCCTGGCCCAGCCCCACCTCAATTTCCAGGACATCCCCTTCCCAGCTCCAGCCTGGAGAGTTGGGGCCCAAGATCTCAGGAGGCCCACCTATGGCTGCGTCCACTGGCATGGTCACCTTGCCCCTTCTCTGACCAGAACAGGGCCTGGACCGCTTTAGCCTGGGCTGAGGACAGTGTGGGGCAGAGGCATGTGCCCCACAAGACCCAGGCTCTAGCAGAGCCACAATACTGACCCACTCTGCATGGCCCTGCAGCCTTTGGGGAAGGAAAGAAGCAGAGAGGGCAGGGAGAAGCATGGAGTGGTATGCAGAGCTCTGGATGGGAAGGAGTCCCTGGTTCCTGGTCTTCTCTGCTGCCAGCCTGCTGTGTAGTCTGCTGACAGTCCCTGCTCTCTCCTTGCTGGCCATCCTCATTTGTGAGTTTTGGTCATTTCTGAGAGCTCTCGAAATCAAAAGTAGGATGGTCTATGATTCCAGGTGGATAGGGTGGGACAAGCCTGAGAACCTACCTAGGTGTCAAGGGGCATAGCAGGGGCAGGCCATGGGACTGGGCAGCAGATGGGATCTGGTTAGGCATGGGTCAGGGTCAGCAGCTGGCTCCAGAGAGTCAAGGGTAAGGGTCAAAGCAGACCAACCTTAAACACAGATTGTTAAGGTCAGCTCTTCTGGATCACCCCCAGCCTGGCACCCTTGCCCATCTGAGTGTTTCAAAGGGCTGGTGGCTTACCTGGGCCCTACCCTTGAGTCCCCCTCAGCTCCCCCAAGAGAATGGAAGAATATCAGAGCTGAGAAAAGCCACCCAGTCTGACCTCTTGTTGCTCATATGAGGAGGAGCTCAGAGAGGGCAAGTGACTTGCACAGGATCACACAGCTCAGTGGAGCCGAGCCAGGACTAGAACCCTGTGCTCTTTTCCCATTCCATACTTCTTTCCCATGAGAGGCTTTTGAGTCCAGCCTAAACCTAAGAGGATGGACATTTGAGGGGTCAGAATGCTTTCCAACATTCCAACAATGCTTTTCAACACTGGACCACTTTCTTGTATGAAACATACAGAAATATTGGCATTCCCACCCCTAATCCCTGGAAGGTAGGGTGGGAGAGGTGTGATCTCCCGGCACTTTGGCAGGAATGGAGAGCTGAGAACACTGGGGTCCCTCCCCAATCACCTACCGGGTGTCTGGACAGCTGTTGGCTACTTAAGTCAGATGGGCACTGGTAGCTTTTTATTCCTTTGGTTCCCTGAATCTGCTCCCCACATCCACTTAGCTTGAGGCATGATGCCCGAGCTACAGACTGTGGGGTGCAGGGCCACGGAGGCTTTTCCAAGACTTGTTGCTTCCAGCTCCCAGATCCTTGTTTCTGTTTCAAGAGGGCAAATAGACCATTCAGCACTTTCAACCCAACTTCCCCTAGAAGGAGGGATGGCGCGCTTTAGCCAGAACCTGCCGAGATCTAGTTGCCCTGGTAACAGCCAATGACATCAGCCCCAGTGCTGGGTCAAGCATCTCATAATGGCATACGTACGCTGTTGCTGGGGTGATGGCGAAATTTGGAACCTAAATTTCAGGAACACTGGGCTTTATTGGGTTTATGTTATTGTCTTTGAGGGAGCAGCTTTTGTGGAGGCCTTGGGGAGAAAGAAAGAATCTTAGGAAGGAGGTGATAGAACTTGTTTGGTCACTCGAGCCCCCCAGAAACATCATCCCAAGTCCTTTATGCTTTGTCATGGTGATCATGAAACTTCTGACCTGTGCTGAATCATCCTGGTCAGCCCTCCAGAGGGAACAGGAACAAAACCAGAGATAGTGCCATGTAGGCTCTGAGTTTGGGCCATCGGTGAGTGGCCTGGGTCCCTATTTACATTCCAGAATGATGAATGTCCCAAGGCCCCACTCCTGTGTCTACTGATTATCCTTCTTTGCTGAATGCCTGTTGTTTGGACTCCAGCTTTGACCTTCAACTACTCCCAGGCACAGCCAAAAAGATGGGGAGGGAGAGGTGCTCAGCTGCGTCCTCAAGCTACTCCCAACTGAAAATGAGGCTGGGACCATGTCTGTTACACCCTTGTAACCATGCCATGCTGAGCACCTCACAGGGATCAACTTATTCACCCTCACAACAGTTCTAAGTAGGACTGTTCTTAGTCCCATTGTACAGTAGAGAAATGGAAGCCCAGAGAGGTTAAGTAATCTGCCCATGTCAATCAGCCCACAAGTGATGGAACCCAGAGTTCAAAGCCAGTGACATCCAGGGCCCACCCTTTAGCCTGAGGGGACAGGCGCTACCATTGCCTGTGGAGTGGGATTTGGCTATCTACTGCTCCTGAGCCTGTTCACCCCGACCCAGAGGAACACAGAGGTGAGGGACGGACTGGGCCCTGGGCCAGGGTCCCCTTGGGTGAGGCCAAGGGAGGGTTCTCAGCCCCTTCAGGGAGCACATCCCTGTGAGGGGTGCTCACAGCCCAGCCCTTCCCTCTCTGGCTGGAGTTTCCAGGAGAGCTGAAGGGAGAGAAAGTTGGGTGTCTCCCAAGAGTCCCAGGCTGCAAAGGGGAGAGAGCTGACCCTTCTCAAACCCCTGCTTTGGGCCCAGCCCTGAGCCAGGTGCTTCACAGCTCTTATCTGCCAGACTTTCCCACCTTGTGGCACATGGTGCCCCTAACCAACATCCCAAGAGGCCGATCACCTTACCACATCTGTGCAAGACCTGGGACTACAGGCGTGGACAGGAAGGGCTCCGAAGCCCTCTTTTTATGGATGAAGATGCCAGGGCCCAGCGCGGATGAGCAGTCTTCGGGGATACCCAGCCCGGATACTGGGAGACCTGAACTCAGCTTTCTGACTCTGCATTCAGTGCTCACTCCATGATGCAGTGGTCCTAACCCCGCCCCCCAATGGGTCCCCTCTTTATTGTGTTTCCCAGCATCCTTGCTCTGAGCAAACTGGGGAAGGGACACCGCTCCCCGCCCCAAAAGATGGAATTGTTCTCTTCACCGTCTTTGTCCCAGCTGCCTGCCACGCCAAACCCTTCCCCCTGGCCCCTGAGCCTGCTGGGTGGGGAAGGGGCTCATTTGGGCCCAGGCTGAGCAGTGAATGAGCATGTCGAGCTGTCAGACTCTGTGAAATCAGTGCATCCTACTGGCAACCCACCTCCCCCGCCCCGCCTGATTTTGTACATAAAGTGACATGAGATGCAACATGTGTGTGTATGTGTGTGTGTGTGTGTGTGCGCGTGTGTGTATGCTATGTCATGGTTTTTGTTACTTTTTGTTTTTGTAAATTTGAATGTCCAAAATAAACGTGATGTTTACTCTGAGGCTCTTCTTGCAAAGGTGGGGCTACCCTGGGGGTGCTGGGCCGGAATGAAGTGGCTACTACTTGGAACAGGGCAGTAGGTAAAGACAGAAGGGGTGCCACCTCACTATACCAAAGCCTCACCCAACTCCACCTGTGCCCCCCTAACCTGACAGGCTCTGCCAGGTCCCAGGGACAGACACACCCCTGTTTACAGGATTTCTGCAGGAAGGATGTAAAGAACACGGGTCCCACATGGAAAGTGTCCCAGTTCTGATAACTGGGCTTTGGCCTCATTCCTAACCCTCATCCCCACCTCGTGCCCCAGTTACGGGATCCCAGGTTTCTGACTTGTTCCCTGAGACTCAATCTGCCTGAATTACTTGCCTGGGTCCCCAGAGCATCCCTTGGGGTCCTGGGGAGATGGGGTGGTGGAGTGGGAGGAGCCCTGTCGTATTTCAACCTGTCCCCTCACGGTCTACCTGGACTCCTGTGACTCCCGTCAGAGACTAGACTGATGCTCAGCATCTACTACCCCCGCCCCCCCCTCCAGGGCCCAACCCATCCCTGAGAGGTCTTGACCTGGTCCCCAGCCCTCTCCGTGCAGACCACTTCGGGGCACAGCCTCCACCCTCCTGCCCCATCAATACTGTCACTGCTCCTAGTTAGACCTGTCCTCAGATGGTCCCTGGGAAATGCCAGGGCGCCAGTCTGGGGTTACAGGAAGTCACCCCAGTAGAACAGCCTTCTCAGGCTTTTCCAAAGTTTCCCAAACTTCCAACAAGAGGAATTCACCCCCCATGAAGCAAAGGGTATAGCTGGAAGCAGCACTTCAAACAGGAAAACCATGTTTGAAGTCCACGGAGTAATCTGAAAATCTCCTGTGCTTTCTGCATTCTACTCCAGAACGAATCCAGATTTGTTTTAAAACATTGCTTTTCATTACTTAGCACTGAGCAAAATGAAGCTGCAGGCAGATTTGCTTTGTTGATCCTCCCTTCCACCGGTTTCCTGACAACACCCTCTTTCCCTCTGTCCCACTCAGCTGGCACCATCCAGCCATGGTTAAATCCTGCTGCCCACCTGCTTCCCCCCAGCACCTGCACACCTGAGCGCTGATGTGGAGAAGCACAGGGCTCTGATGTGCGCTGACTCTCATTTTACATTCATGGTCAGAGGTCGCCAAGGGGCGCTTCTTTCTTTCTAGCTAGTAAATTCTCTTGAGGAAGATAGCATCATCTAAACTCACATATTTTTGCCACACGAGGTTTGGCAGTACATAAGAAATAATCAGACATATCTGGAGACAAAACTGAATGACTGAAATCAAGAGTGAAAAAAAATTTAAGGGCTAATAGCCCTACACATGTGATAAAATTGCATGGAAGTAAATAAATACACTATATTCAAGACAGGCACATATGCACACATCTACACACATCCACATGAGTACAAGGAAAGGTGCGGAAACTGGAATAATACTGTATCAATGTATCTTGTTAATAAGATTGTATTATAGCTTCGCAAGATGTTACCACTGATGGTAACTAAAAAGGGAACATAGGCTCTCTCTATTATTTCTTACAGTTTAATGTGAATCTATAATTGTCTCAAAATTAAAAGTCTAATTTTAAACAAATCTCTATAGGAGATTCATATAGTGGAGTTATGAGACCCAGGCTTTGAAAATAATCATGGTTAATATATCTAAGAATTCAGAGGACAAATAGAATTTTGAAAGAGAACTGTAAACTAAAAAGCAATCAAAGGAAAATTCCAGAACTGAAAGAT
The DNA here is from genome assembly GCA_006408675.1 of Madoqua kirkii. Lineage (NCBI taxonomy): Eukaryota > Metazoa > Chordata > Mammalia > Artiodactyla > Bovidae > Madoqua > Madoqua kirkii. The sequence continues at coordinate 11,188 of SJYC01040179.1, read as the reverse complement.
ACATTAACTGAACTTATGAGCTTAATATATAAGTCTAACAGCAGATCAAACACAGCTGAAGAAGGAATTGTGCTCTCCATCAGAGATCTCAAAAGAAATCCTCCTTAATGAAGACTGAGGGGAAAGAACAGAAAGTTCAGTGGGGGGGAAAGCACAAGATTCACATGGAACGTAATGAAAAGCTCTAATATGAGGAGCTCCAGAAAGGGAGGGAGCAAATAGGGCAGAAATAAAATTTGAATAGACAATGTTTCCAAGGGTACACACTTTCCATCCCTAGTGCAGGCACATTGCACATGATGGGGCAGCTAAGCCTTTGCACCACAGTTACGCAAGGCCACATGCCCTAGAGCCCGTGATCTGCAACGAGAAGCCACCGCAGCGACGAACCTGCACAGCGACTGGAGAGGCCTCCCACGCACCGCAACTAGAGAAAGCCCGCATGCAGCAACGCAGACCCAGCGAGCCAGAACAAAGAGAGAACCTCCGGGAACTGCAAGGATGAGACACACGGAGAAAGCCGAAACTGGGACTTTGATAGTGAAACAGCTGTAAATAAAGACAAATTCTTGAAAGGTCCCAGAGAAAAAAGATACATGATCTTCCAAGGAGCAGAGCAACAGCTAACTTGTCAAGAGATGGAAAAAGGAAGACAATAAAAGGCTGAAAGGAAGCAATGGCCACCCTAGAATCCCACATTCACTGAAGATCCTTCAAAAATGAAGATGACATTGGGAATTCCCCGGCAGTCACTGGTTAGGACTCCATGCTGTCACCGCTGGGGCTTGGGTTCAATCACCGGTCGAGGAACTAAGATCCCACAAGGAAGATGACAGAAAGATGTTTTCAGACCAAAAAAGAACCATAATATTTATCACCAAGGCTTTTTGTTATCAACAGAGTTGCTCTTAAAGGACAGACTGCTTTAGGGAGAAGGGGAAAATGGAAAGGGAAAGGAAATATGAAAATTCCAATGAAGACCAAAGGAGAGGGGGAATATGTGGATAAATCTAAGCTAATATTGATTGGGGAAAAATTGTGTCTTGTGAGCTTTAAAATTCATGGCAGCAACAGAATTAAAAAGTGGGTAAATACAACTAAAATATCCTAATGTCTGCACAGTCTGGGAAATAGTAAAACTACTAATTTTATGTTTGACTTTAAAAAGCATAGTATCAATATTGAATTTTCCTAGGGTAATCAGTAAAAGGATTGTAAAAAAAAATGTAACTAACAAATTAACTATAGGAGAAAAAATAGAATAATAAAAATCCAAAGAAGGACAGAAAAGGAAAAAAAGAAAAAGGAACACAGAAAGGGAGGGATAAGTAGAAAATAGTGAAGTTATTGATTTAAACCTAAATTTAACATCAGTGGTTAATTATATTAAATGTGAAAAGATAAATATTCCAATGAAAATATTAATATTATCAAATTAGACTTTAAGTCTATAAAAAATATATAAAATAAGTCTATAGAAAGATTGAAATTAAAAGGGTAGAAAAATATGTACCATGCAAACACTAATTCAAAGAAATTTGGTGTAGGGACTTTCCTGGAGGTCCAGTGGTTAAGACTCAGTGCAGGCTGTCTGGGTGCCAACTCTTGTCAGAGAACTTCAGTCCCACATGCCACAGAGCTCAGCCAAAAACAAATACATGAACACAGTACATTGATGTGGCTAAACTTAGCTCAAAGTAGACTTAAAGCCAAGAAGCACTGCTAGAGATAGAAGGCCCATTTTATGATGGTAAAGAGTCAGTCTCTTAGGAAGAGATAATTATAAATTTGCATGTGTGTGTCAGCACAGCTTTATAGTTATATAAAGTAAAAATTGATAGAAACAAAAGGAAAAGTTGACAAGTCCATAATTGTAGTGAGATACTTTAACAAACCTATCTAAATGATTTACAGGGCTAGCAGAAAAAAACTTCAGTATAAGTATGAAGCCCAAGCTGGAATCAAAATTGCTAGGAAAAATATCAATAACCTCAGATACGCAGATGACACCACCCTTAAGCAGAAAACGAAGACAAACTAAAGAGCCTCTTTATGAAAGTAAAGAGGAGAGTGAAAAAGCTGGCTTAAAACTCAACATTCAGAACACTAAGATCATGGCATCCGCCCCATCACTTCATGGCAAATAGATGGGGAAACAATGAAAACAGTGACAGACTTTATTTTCTTGGGCTCCAAAATCACTGCAGATGTTGACCACAGTTACGAAATTAAACGATGCTTGCTCCTTGGAAGAAAAGCTATGACCAACCTAGACAGCATATTAGAAAGCAGAGACATTACTTTGCCAACAAAGGTCTGTCTAATTAAAGCTATGGTTTTTTCAATAGTCATGTATGGATGTGAGAGTTGGACTATAAAGAAAGCTGAGTGTTGAAAAATTGATGTTTTTGACCTGTGGTGTTGGAGAAGACTGTTGAGAGTCCCTTGGACTGCAAGGAGATCCAACCAGTCCATCCTAAAGGAGACCAGTTCTGATGCTGAAGCTGATGCTGAGGCTGAAACTCCAATACTTTGGCCACCTGACGAAAAGAACTGACTCATTTGAAAAGACCTTGATGCTGGGAAAGGAGAAGAAGGGGACAACAGGGGATAAGATGGTTGGATGGCATCATTGACCCGATGGACATGAGTTTGAACAAGCTCCGGGAGTTGGTAGTGGACAGGGAGGCCTGGCTTGCTGCAGTCCATGGGGTCACAAAGAGTCAGACACAACAGAGACTGAACTGAACTGATAGAACATCTGAACAAAATGGTAAACAGACTTGACCTAACAGAGCAACTACAGAATAGACATTCTTTCCAATTATGTGTGAAAATTTTACCCATACTGACTATAGGGAGTAAAATAATGCCCCTCCCCCAAAGATGTCAACATCCTGATCCCCCAGGACCTGTGACTATGTTCTCCTGTGGCAGAGGGAAATAAGTTTGTGAATAGAATAATGTTGCTAATCAGATGACGATGAGATAAAGAGATTAATGAGGATTATCTGGTTGGGCACAAGGTAATCATAGGGGTCCTCAGAAATAAAGAAGCTGAAGAGTCCATGTCAGAAGAAGGCAGGAAGTCTCTAGAAACTGAAAAAGGGAAAGAAATAGCCTTTTGCAGAGACTCAGGAAGGAACACAACTCTGGGGACTCCTGATTTTAGCCTACTGAGATCCATTTCAGACTTCTGACTCCAGAACTGTAAGAATAACAAATGTATGTCATCTTAAATCACGATTTTTCCATTATCTATGACTGGCAGCCAATGCATTTGCTGGTTCCAGGGTGTCCGTCATTAACCATCCTAAACAGCAGGGGCAGTGTATGAAAGGGCACAGCCAGAACATGGGCTGGATCTCAGGGATCGATGTGAGCTGAGTCTGAAGAAGCAGAGGAGGATCCTATCTACTTCACGTATTTATGAAACATTTACTAAGCATCTAGTCTCTGTAGATCCTGTGTGAAACACAGCAATGTGGAGATGAACAAGACAAAGTCCTTGCTCGCAGGAAGCTCACAGGGAAAGACGGAGAATTAAAATCAAGTAGAAAACAGTGGAGAAGAACAGTAACAGGCACGTGCCCTAGATGAGATGGGAGTACAAAGGACTTTTCTGGTTGCAAGTGACAGAATCCAAACATGGGCAAGAGAAGACCAAAATTGTATGGGCTACTAGAGTCAAAAGGAGGGATGGGTAGAGGCAGAATGTGGGCAGAGAGGATGCAGGGATGTGAGGAACGGCATGGGATGTACGGAGAGCCACGAGAGCCGGGGTGGCTTGGGCATAAAGCACAGAGGAGATGGAGGTGCTCACAGGCCACACCATGGTGGGGGCCAGCCTCAAATGCCAGGCCATTTGGATGTTATTTGGTAGGCAATGGGTAACTGTGGAGGGAGGGAAGCAGTTGTTAAAGAAAGGGAGGGACTTCCCTGATAGTCCAGTGGCTAAGACTGAGTTCCCAATGCAGGGGACCTGGGTTTGAGCCCTGGTTAGGGAACTAGATTCCACATGCTGCAACTAAGACCTTGTGCAGCCAAAATAAATAAATACATTAAAAAAGAGAGAGAGACAGAGAGAAATGCAGTGCTGAAATTTGGGTGTTAGAAGTATCACGCTGACTATGGTATGGAGGGTGGATCAGAGAAGGGCAAGACTGCAGTTAGGCATTCCTATTAGGAGGTTGTTGCAATAATACAGGTGGGATGGTGGTGCTGTGTCCATGAGGAGGGCTATCAGAAGGGGCTGTAAGCAGAACACAGGAGTCAGAATCAGAAGGCTCGTGATTGATTTCAGGTGGGTGATGCTCATGGGAAGGGAGAAGGACAAGATTCCCTGATTTATTTTTTATTCTATTATTTTAAAATATTATTTATTTTTGGCCATGTCAGGTCTTAGTTGCAGCTCAGGGGCTCCAGCGCATGTGAGTTCAGTAACTGTGGCTGGCAGGCTTGGTTGCCTCACAAGGCATGTAGATCTTAGTTCCCCCACCAGAAATTGAATCCGAATCCCCTGCACTCGTAGGTGGACAATTCTTGACAACTGGACCACCAGGGAAGTCCCAGATTCCCTGATTTCTGATGGAGGCACTGGGAGTGGGGTTAATGCCAGTGATCAAGAAGGGGATGCAGGAGAGGAGTTTGGAGGAAGATGATGGACTCAGTTTACACTGAGTATAGAGGGTTTGTGGGACATTCTGGTGGAGACAGTCAAGGGGCAGCTGGATATTTAGGCCTATAACTCCAAGGAGAAGCCTAATCTGGAGAGAGAAGCACTGGTGCCATCAGAATCTACAGGGACATTGACAATGGAACCATTGTCAGTTTGCCGGCTCTGCAGCCTTCTTTGAAGATGAATTTAGTCGACAGTTTTACCCCAGCAGAGTGGGTGGGTCCTGTAAGATAAAGACTACAAGGGTCTATTGTATTCTGCTCTTCAGGAGGTCACTGGTAACCATGGAAGAAAGAATTCTGGTGGAATTGTAGGAGTGGAAGCCAGATTGCAGTGGGCTGCTGCATGAATGGGAGGTGAGAAAGAGAAGACAGAAAATGTGGACCCCTTTGGGGAGATGTTTGGATGAGAGGCGGAAGCAAGAGCTTCATCCCCCTCAAAGGCCACCTTCCATCTCCTGGAGGAACTTGGCAAAGAGGATTGGGAGACTCTGGAGGCTGAATCAGATGTTCCATGGACCCCAGAACACACCAGGGAGGCAAGCTGGGAGTCTCTAAAGGCCTAGGGAACCTTACACTTGCAAGCCTCAAAACTAAACCTGCTGCGCCTGCCTTCACCCACCTATTCCAAATCTAGTCTGCCATCTTCTCCAAGTAATCTTCCATAACTCAAGTCTTCCCATGTTTCTGCCCTACCTACAACCCTCCAGCAGCTACTTTCTCCACTCTCACCTCACCTCCCTGAACTGGCATTCAAAACCCTACTTTCCAGAGTTCCCTGGCAGTGCAGTAGTTAGGACTCAGCACTTTTGCTGCTGTGGTCTGATTCAGTCCCCAGTCAAGGAACAAAGATCTCACAAGTCCTGCAGAGCAGCCAAAAACAAACAAACAAAAAAACCCTACTTCCCTGCATTTTCACCTCCAGCTTTCACTACCCCCTCATACTCTACCCAGGCTTCCTGGAGCCACCAGAAGTCCCCAGTGAACTCTGCTCTCCCACCTTCATTAGCCTACTAGTCACTGTAGACTCAGTCAACTCAAACACCACCCCTCTGAGTTAGTTATTCCCTCCTTGGAGAGAACCGGGACCTTGCCCACTCCTCCATCAGAATTCAGGTAGCATGAATTACTCTATTTGTTGACATGGCTTCCCCCACACTGGACCACACTTGCTCTGGGACCAAGGTCCCCATCTTATTCCACTCTGAATCATCAGCACCTGGCGAGGGCTGAGTTCCCAGCAAGTGCCAAAGAATGTGAAGTGGAGACCCACCCAGAGTACCCATCATGAGAGGGTAAATGTTTAAAATATGAAGTACTTCACTGACCCTTTGATCCACCAATCAAAACCTTGAATCTGCAGGGTTCTCTCCCTTCCCCCCTTTCCTTTCTCCCTAATTATACTAATACATTCAGATTAATTTCTCCTAAGGGAAAGAAAAGGCAGGCTCTGGACAACTATATCTTTAAGTCAGATGCCACAGTGTCTCCTACGGACCAGGCTGAGGCAGCCCTATGAGGGTGTGCCACAGTGCAAGAGCCCTGGGTTCCTTCTCCAGGAACTTAACCTTGATTTTTTTCCCTTTACAAACTATGTAACCTCTCTGAACCTTAGTTCAGATGGATGTGGTTATGAATACTATTACCTAAAAGAACTGTGGAGAGAATCAGGTGCAATACTCATGCAAAAGCCCCACATGATGTTACTTTATATTAGGCTTTTGTTCAGTCCAGTTCAGTTGCTCGGTCGTGTCCAACTCTTTGAAACCCCATGGACTGCAGCACACCAGGCTTCCTTGTCCATCACCAGCTCCCGGAGCTTACTCAAACTCATGTCCACTGAGTCAGTGATGCCATCCAACCATCTCATCCTCTGTCATACCCTTCTCCTGCCTTCAGTCTTTTCCAGCGTCAGGGTCTTTTCAAATGAGCCAGTTCTTCGTATCAGGTGGCCAAAGTATTGGAGTTTCAGCTTCAGCATCAGTCCTTCCAATGAATATCCAGGACTGATTTCCTTTAGGATGGACTGGGTGGATCTCCTTGCCATCCAAGGGACTCCCAAGAGTCTTCTCCAACACCACAGTTCAAAAGCATCAATTCTTTGGCGCTCAGTTTTCTTTATAGTCCAGTTCTCACATCCACACACGACTACTGGAAAAAACACAGTGTTGAGTAGATGGACCTTTGCTGGCAAAGTAATGTCTCTGCTTTTTAATATTCTGTCTAGGCTAAGAGTTGCACATGACTGAGCGACTTCACTTTCCCTTTTCCCTTTCATGCATTGGAGAAAGAAATGGCAACCCAGTCCAGTATTCTTGCCTGGAGGCTCTCAGGGACGGGGTAGCCTGGTGGGCTGCCGTCTATGAGGTCGCACAGAGTCGGACACGACTGAAGCGACTTAGCAGCAGCAGCAGGTTGGTCGTAACTTTTCTTCCAAGGAGCAAGCTCTTTTAATTTCATGGTTGCAGTCACCATCTGCAGTGATTTTGGAATCCAAGAAAATAAAGTCTGTCACTGTTTCTACTGTTTCCCCATCTATTTGCCATGAAGTGATGGGACTGGATGCCATGATCTTAGTTTTCTGAATGTTGAGTTTAAGCCAACATTTCCACTCCCCTCTTTCACTTTCATCAAGAGGCTCTTTAGTTCTTCGCTTTCTGCCGTAAGTGTGGCCTATTAGTGTCAGGACACCAACAAGTTGCATTTGCTGTTTCAAATGACTAAAAGAAACTCTCCAGTTAATACTGCTCTTCCAAATTTCCCTAAAATGGGAACTTCTGTTTATGCCCGACTCCTCAGGCCCATTTAAGACGACTATAAGTGAAGCTCCGCCTCCTCAATCTGTAAGCCACGCCTCTTTCCGTACAATTTACGTTGTAGGGCCCTTCAGCATTGATTGACATCTTAGTTCACCAATAAGAAGTAAGAGTCCCGTAACGTCCGGTGAGGGGGCAGGACTTCCTCGCTGTTGCTAAGACACTCTTGTTTCGCTCCTTGACAACCCTGGCGGGGGTGCGCTTGCTGAGGCCTTAGCTCCGGCCCCCTCGGGAGCAGGTGAGGCCACGGGGTGCGGCGGGTGTTCTCACATCCACACACGACTACTGGAAAAAACACAGTGTTGAGTAGATGGACCTTTGCTGGCAAAGTAATGTCTCTGCTTTTTAATATTCTGTCTAGGCTAAGAGTTGCACATGACTGAGCGACTTCACTTTCCCTTTTCCCTTTCATGCATTGGAGAAAGAAATGGCAACCCAGTCCAGTATTCTTGCCTGGAGGCTCTCAGGGACGGGGTAGCCTGGTGGGCTGCCGTCTATGAGGTCGCACAGAGTCGGACACGACTGAAGCGACTTAGCAGCAGCAGCAGGTTGTTTCTTCCAAGGAGCAAGCTCTTTTAATTTCATGGTTGCAGTCACCATCTGCAGTGATTTTGGAATCCAAGAAAATAAAGTCTGTCACTGTTTCTACTGTTTCCCCATCTATTTGCCATGAAGTGATGGGACTGGATGCCATGATCTTAGTTTTCTGAATGTTGAGTTTAAGCCAACATTTCCACTCCCCTCTTTCACTTTCATCAAGAGGCTCTTTAGTTCTTCGCTTTCTGCCGTAAGTGTGGCCTATTAGTGTCAGGACACCAACAAGTTGCATTTGCTGTTTCAAATGACTAAAAGAAACTCTCCAGTTAATACTGCTCTTCCAAATTTCCCTAAAATGGGAACTTCTGTTTATGCCCGACTCCTCAGGCCCATTTAAGACGACTATAAGTGAAGCTCCGCCTCCTCAATCTGTAAGCCACGCCTCTTTCCGTACAATTTACGTTGTAGGGCCCTTCAGCATTGATTGACATCTTAGTTCACCAATAAGAAGTAAGAGTCCCGTAACGTCCGGTGAGGGGGCAGGACTTCCTCGCTGTTGCTAAGACACTCTTGTTTCGCTCCTTGACAACCCTGGCGGGGGTGCGCTTGCTGAGGCCTTAGCTCCGGCCCCCTCGGGAGCAGGTGAGGCCACGGGGTGCGGCGGGCAACCGGGCGGGGAGGGCCGGCCCGAAGCGGGGCTGGGAGGCACTGCGGGGCGGGCGGGGCCTCGCCCACCGCCGAGGCCCCACCTCAACCTCCTGCCTGTTGGTCCCCAGTTCCAGATCCTCCCAACCCCCATCCTCCCCCCCACCCCAACACTTCGGGGACCTGCGAGCTCTGTCGAGACAGTTTCGCCGTCGCTACTCTGCAGGCCCTCCTGAGATACCCTCCAGCTTCACGTTTCCCCGTCCTCTCTAACCCGACTCCCCCTGCACCTTGAACCCCCATCATTCGCAGAGTAACCCCCTTCTCCCGCGGCTGGGCGGGTGGTCGCTGTCGCCTCCTCCCAGACCGCTTGAGTTGGACAGTTGACGACTGTCTGGGAATCGAGGCTGGTCATTTCCCTCTTTGGGCCTCAGTTTCCCTATTTGTAAATAGAGAAGTTAGGTTGAATGATCCCTAAGGTCTCTTTGACTCTGACGTCCCAGGATGTGATTCTTGGACCCAACCGTAGACTTCCCAGAGGACGTGATCCTCATGGGAAGTTTGGAGTGTAGTGAAAAGGCTTTATTGTGTTGTTCAGCCTCTCAGTCGTGTCCTCCGACTCTTTGCGACCCCGTGGACTGCAGCACACCAGGCGTCCCTGTCCTTCACCGTCTCCTGGAGAAAAGGACTTGGCAAACCTAATTTGGATTCCCAGCTACAGGACCCTAGCAAGTTCTCTAATCTCCCTGGAGTCCAGCCTGAGTATATACAGAATTAGGATACTATAGCACATCTCCTTGGGGGATTCTGAGAATAATATGAACTTCCTTCCTTTGTCTCATATTTCTGCGCATTTCCCTCCCTCTGAGAATCACCCTGTTTCTCCATTTCACCCTCCAGTTCACATCTCCAGCTCAGATATTTCTCCCGGGCTTCCACTGTTAGTGAGACTTTGGGGGTGGGGGTTGGAATAGAGATGGCTTTATTGATGTAGTTAGTGATTGGACTTGGGAGCAGGGCTCCCCTCCTCCCCCTGGTAATCCATGATTGTGTGATCCCCTGCTCCTGAGGAGATACCTCCATTTGCACATCTCACCAACAAATTAAACTCAGTAATTCAAACATCAAAGCGTCCCACGTCTCTGTCTGTCCATCTGTTCTACCTGAATTCTCCTGTCAGTCTCAGATCACCATCCTTCTGGGGCATTATCTGCCCCTCTGCCATGCTCATCCCACTTAGGCATTGTCACATCTTTTTTTCTGCCTCTGCAAGGATCTCATAGTCTCTCCATGTCTGAAGCCATCATCCTGATTCAAGTTTTTAATGCTTGTCACCCAGGCCATCACTATAGCTTCCTAACTGGTGTTCTTACCCCCAGTCTCTCCTCCTGTTAACCCAGTCCACCAGAGTAATTGTCAAAACACAGCCATGTCACCAGCCCCCAGGAGACCTCCAAAGGACTTCTCTTTCTCCACTAAAAATAACCATATGTCTTAAGCCTGGGTCTCAGGGCTCTTCTCCACATCCACAACCCCATCCCAGCCTCTTTGCCAGCATGCCTCCTCTCTTCTCATTTGCCAGGTTCTGTCCTCTGGCCAAATGGACTGTTGAACTTTGCCATAAAACCCTTTGAGCTTTCTGCTTCCACATCACTGTGTTTGCTCATCACTCTGCCTGGAATGTCTTCCTCACCTTGCCCACCAGTCAGGATTCCCTCTCACCTTTTAAGGTCTGACTCAAACGCTGCCCCTGCCACCGAACACTCACTGTCCTCTCCCCTGTCCTCCAGAATCCTCCTCTTCCCTCTAGATCTGTGTCTGGCTGGTGGCACTTCCTGTTCTCTGCCATGAACCATAGTTAGTTCCTTGGGTTTGTGTGTTGTTCCCTCATATTAGATTCTATGCTCCTTGCAAGCAGAGACTCTCACTTGGTTATAGCAGAGCAGGTGAAAAAACTTAGTCCCTAAAGTCATATCTCCCGGAGTTGGTGATGGACAGGGAGGCCTGGTATGCTGCGATTCATGGGGTCACAAAGAGTCGGACACGACTGAGTGACTGAACTGAACTGAAAGTCATATATGGCTGAGTGCATCCTGGCTCATCCATTTATTAGCTGGGTGGGAAGTCACTTTGCTTTGCTCAGCCTGAGTGGTCATCAGGGAAGTAGGAATAATAGTGCTTGTCTGCTGGAGTTCTTAGGGGAGTAAATGAGATCCTCTACATAAAACACCCATCCTGTTGCCTTGCTCAAGGTCAGTGCTCAATAGATGTTATTAAAGGGATTTGATAGGGCCCCCCTACCCAGGGGGCAAGTGAAGTACAGTTTAATTAAAGTTTAGATATTTGTTGGGCTTCTCCCATGCGCCAGACACTGGACGCTGCTCTGGGGGCATCTACAGGAGAGCACAGCAAGTCCTTCATCCCCGGAAGATTGTCTGGACTCACGACGCACCGCTGAGTCGTGACTGGCTGTGAGACGTCACCAGTAATTAGTGATTATGAATGATTTTTTT
>SJYC01040178.1:0-12250 GCA_006408675.1 Madoqua kirkii | reverse complement strand
GGGAGTAGGTGTGAAAGGGGGGGTGGGGAAGGGGCGGGTAAGAGATTTAGTAATCCACTGTCTGTAGTAAGCAGCTGTTCCCTGTGATGACTGTGATAGTTAATGCTATTTGTTGTACTTTATATCTTGACTAAAGTGTTTGGATTGCATCCAAACTTGGGTATGTCCATGAGGGAGAACCATATGAGTCAGTATGGTTTATTACATCATCTTATACATAAAGAAAATGTCTTGATCTCTATCTCTCCATCTCTCCATCTTTCTTTCCCTCCCTCCCCCTGGTTTAAGGCACATCAGAAGTTTTCACCAGGTATCAGTGAAATGAAAAAATATAAGGGGGATGTGAAAAACCAAAACCCTTTGTGTACATGAAAGGTAACTGTCTTCTCGAAGATTATTTATCCTGCAATCATCACTTTCTTACTCTTGAAATTTTCTTTTATAGTAGATGATGTATTTCAAACTGATGGTGAAACCTAGATGGTCCGTGTCGTTTCCTGACTTCCCTAATATCTTAGGTGAATGCCTTCAAGTCCTCAGGTTCCTTTCCCCTCACCTTACGAGCCTCGCCTTTTGTTTGCCAGGAGGCGGAGGGCGAACTTGTCAGGGGAGGGCAGGAGGATGTCCGAGGTGCCGAGGGCGTGTGTGGCCTCACTGCGGCCGGAACCAGCAGGTCTGTGTGGGCAGGAGTCTGGACTGCTGGCTGCCAAGGATGGACACTATTTGTGTTACTGTCTGGCCTCCTACTTGCTCGGGACAGGAGAGAAAGCACAGAAGGTAGAGAAGGGTAGATAAGGATTCTGATCCTGGCTATGTCCCCTCAGGCCAGCCCCCAGACCTCTCTGAGGTGCCTTGTCTGAGAACTGCGAGCGGGTGTTGCCCTCACAGGTTGTTCTGGGATGAAAGGAGACAGCAGGTGTGAAAGCAATGTATCACTCGCTCCACCAGAGCTCCCCCAGCCCAACTGTGTTTGCACAATTCCCTTGTGACCCTTCCTGCCTCAGTACTAAGGGCACAGAGTGGGAGCTTGATAAGTATTGATTTGTTTGCCTGAGCGTTTCGCTGTTTAGTTGGCTGGGACTGACTGCGAAGTAGAATCTGTTTTTAGACCCAGTTTCCTGATGAGAAAACTGAGGCCTGGAGAGGTAAACGCTTATCCGAGAGAGTCCGAGGTGTGAAGCCAGACCTTCCTGTGGAGCCTGTACTCAAAACCATAAAGCTATGCTCCACACATGTCCTCCCATCTCTCCAATGCTGGAAAGAGGTCAAGGCGGCAAGCTGTGGTCTACGAACCAAGCTTATTCCAGGTGCTGAGTGGCTGGAGGGGGTGGTGAGGCGCCTGCTGGCAGACCCTTTTGGCCTTGTTTCCCAGAATTCGTTCAGTTTTCCTTCCTCCTTCCCACATCCCCCAACCCACTTAAGGATTCTTCCTACACATTTCAGAAGCAGAAGAATAAAGTGTGACTGAGGTCAGCGCCCACAAAAGAACAAAGGACACAGGCTTCGACACGATGATGAGATGAGGGGCCCAGCTCATTGCCGAGGAGAAGCCCCGCGCCAGACATGGGCGAGGCTGCACAAGGCTCCAGAGGGGCCTTGGATGAGAAGGAGAATAAAGGGCAGAGAGGGAGCAAGGCTGGCGCTGGCTCTGTGTGCCTAGACGGGCCCCGGGGAGAGTCGAGGTCTGCTACCCAGAAGATCTGTGTACCCTGGCCGGGAGCACACTTAAATTATTAAAGGGCTCTCTTTTAGACCTGACGCAACTGCTTCCTGGCCTGGACCTGTCAGGCACACACTCATTTGCATGGAAGATTGATCAGGTTATTAAAACCTGAGTTGTGCTATTTTGGGTAACATTCTTTCAGCAGGGTTTTAAAATCGGAGCTGAATGACTCTAGCTGTACTATAATGATACAATGTCATAAAAAATTCTGCCTTTTTACTTTTGTGAGACACCTTGTCTATAACTGTTCCTTTTCATTCTGAGTCTCATCCCTTTTGGATCCCCAGAAGTGTGTGTAGAGGTTAGGAAAAGCCACTTGCAGTCATGACCTTTAATAAATGTGGCCGAATGATGTGGCCGAAGTCCTGGCTGATAATGTGGTGGTGGTAGGAGCAGTGTGGTGCTGGGTGCAAAGGGCCCTCCGGTTTCCACACGCTCATGTGCATAGATACTTGGTGCCCATGACAGCTCCCTGAGAAGGACAAGGTGGGACCATCCCATTTCACAGGGAGGACACCAAGGCTCAGGAGGTTAAATTACTTGCTTCAGGCTGCAAAGCAGGGAAGAGGGCAGAACTGCTGTCGGTTTTAGAGTTGGTACCCTAGCCTCAATGCCCCACCTCATAGTCTTGACTCTTCTCTTCTCTATTAGGTGATGCCACCCCCACTTCACCCCCCAAAAAAACTGTCCCAGTGGCTTTCCCACTTTGTTCGTGAAGAATGGACTTTGATAACACCTCCGAAGTGTGGTTTCATCCAGGATTCCACGTGCTAAAGCAGAGTCTGACCAGTGGTCACGGACCCTGAGGTCCCCGAGGGCAGACGTGCGCACGGTTGCCTCTGAGCTCGCCTCCACGCTGGCACTTGTTAGCCCCGAGGCCGAGTTGAATTGGATTGAAATTTCCTGGCGGAAGGGGCCTAAAGCAGCTGCTTCAGCGTCATAAATTGTTCCCACTTGAAAGTCTCGGGAGACAGCAAAGCTTACAAAGGACGTAATCCTTTTACATCAGTGTAGCCCCCACCTTCTGTCACCCCTTGATGATGTCGGGGAGGAGGCAACAAAGTGGCCTTTACCAAATGACTGCAAGGAGGACGGAGGGAAACGGGGCCTTAATAGGAACGAGAAAAGACAAGGTGGCTCGCTGCCTTTTGTGAAATAAAGGAACTTAAGCAGAAAGTACAATATCGTACTTGGTCGTTGGCCAGCTTATATGTAGAGACAAACAGACACAGCTAATATCTGGGTGGTACAAATGCCCATGATGGTGAGATAAGAGGAGCCGTCTCTCTGCTGGAAAACCAGAGCATACCCAGGCAGTGGGGGGGAGTCCCCCCACCCCCTGCCAGGCAGAGGGTGATGCCAGGCTTCCAGCCTCGCTTGAGGGGGCCGACCACATGGAGTAGCGCTGAGGATTTTGCAGCACCAGAGAGGGGGATAAACTTGAGAGCACTGCCCAGAAAGCTCAACTTAACCAAACAAGGATGAAGTTAGCGCTGGACGGGGAAACACCAAAAGGGACGCTCTAACATTCTCACTGCTGGGACCGTGGGAGCCATGCTAGTGGTCGTGCCTCAGGGGGCGAGATGTGTGGGTGCCCACCTCGTGTGCTTGCTGTGTGCAGGCCCTGTGATGTGAGGATGGTGTTAGGATGGTCTGTGTCAGAGACCATCCCAGGTCAGCTCTAGCTCTGCCACTCAGTAGCTGAGTGACCTTCAGGGGAGTGATGCCTCCCTTACATGCAGGACCTAAGTCACGGGGTGGTTGGTGGCACAGGGCCAAGTAAATGCATGTGGAGTACTTGGAACAGTGTCTGGCGTGCAGGAAACCGAACCAATGTCACCCGTCATTACCTACCTGTTCGTTGCTATGCTGGGCATCTTCAGGGTTCGGGGGCTGTGCAATGAAAATTAAATTTATTTGGAAATGTGAGCGATGCTGGAATATTATAACATTATTTGGCTGTATTTGCATACCAACTCAGTCCTATCCAACTCTTTTCAAACCCATGGACTGTAGCCCGCCGGGCTCCCCTTGTCTATGGGACTCTGCAGGTAAGAACACTGGAGTGGGTTGCCATTTCCTCCTCCAGGGGATCATCTCAAGTCAGGGATCAAACCTGCGGCTCCTGCATTGCAGGCAGATTCTCTACTACTGAGCCATCAGGGACACCCATTTGTCCAATAAAGATAGTTAAAGGGGGCTTAATGATGTGGTGGTTCGTTTTCATTTATATTAGTTGTACTTCTGAGATTAAAAGTTCTTTGAGTTATAGGATAAACTGAGTTGTAGGATAGAGAGAAACACTGAGTTTCAAGCACTGCTTCCAGTCATTTAGGATCCAGGCCCATCTTTTAAAGAAAAGCCCCATCTGTTTTTCCATAAGATTTGGAAAGAAAAAAGAAATCTACGCATGTGTATTAGGCTTTATAACTTTTCCATCATATCCTTGTGTGAATCTCCGGGGAGCCAGAGGGAAGGAAAAACAGTTTGCTGGGTGTTTGCTGAGTGCCTATTACGTGCCTGGCGTACGCCATCTCATTTGATTCTTGTAAAGTCCCATGAGGTAGATGTGACCACCTTTATGTTACTGATGAGGAATCTGAGGCCTCAAACCACATAACTAGTGAGCTGAAGGACCAGTAACTAAGGCCTGAGCCTCCCAACTCCTGGGCCAGCCGGACAGGACAGGGTGGCCTGAGGGAGTGGACGAGAAGAGCCGGGCTGCCTGGCACGCCAAGCAGGGTGCAGAGCAGCACTGGTCACATTTCCCCTCTAGAGCCAGGACCTGCAGAAGGAGGCACTTGCTTGCCCATAAGCCCAGCACTATTGAACACGACCTGACATTTCACTTCCTGACCACGTCTGCTAGGAAGCAAGGACGATGTACGTAGTAGCCTCGCAGAGAAGCCAAGTTCGTTAATTGCAAGCTAAAGGCTCCACCCTCGGCCTGGCCCGCAGTCAGTATTTGTCTGGATAATGACAGTGTGGGCTTGCAGCATCGTACCAGCGTGTTCTTAACTGGGTCCCAGCATCTCGTGTTGACTCATCCTCCCGTCTCCAGACTTGCTGGCCATTTGGAAAAGGATGTGGAGGAGTTGAGACTGGGAGGTGTCAGATTGCTACTGAGACATTTCTAATTTGTGATGTATAGTTTTTAAGCCAACTTGTTTCTCCTGGTTTTTCCTGTTTTCTACAGCACCCCTTGGGGAAAGACATTTTCTGCTTCCACCAAGCTGGCAGGGCCTGCTTCCTGAATCTCCTGGGTGTGTCTTAATTACCAGTCCCAGCACCTCCTGAAAGCATCCCTCTCTCCTCCTGGTCACAGTGGAAGTATCATGGGAGAAACAGAAGGGAAGAAAGATGAGGCTGATTATAAACGACTGCAGACCTTCCCTCTGGTCAGGGTAAGGCCCCGGGGGAGGGGGGCAGGTGGCCAGCAGGGCCCAAGAGCCTTGGAGAGAGAGAGAGAGGTGAGGGGGAGCTTACCCCTGCAGGATAGCATTGGGAGGAGGTTATGGCGGGCTCTGCTGGCCAGCCTAGAGACGGAGGGGGCGCCCACAGTGATTCATTCTTTATTCATCCATTCATTCACTCAACAATTATTTAGGCCACCTACTACATATCGGGCGCTGTTCTGGGCACTGTGGATATGGGAGTGAACAAGACAGAAGCCTGGCCCCCATGAAAAAAAAGGTTTGAAGAACATAATTCCAGGTCACAAGTGCCCTGCAGAAAAATAAGGCAGAAGTAAGGCGCTGGAGAGTAAAGATTGGCTTCTGGAAAGGGCTCTCTGATCAGAGACCTGAATCAAGTTAGGGAGCACACCTTGTGAGTCTGGAGAGCATTCTCTGGGCAGGGAAGCAGCAGGCATGGAAAGCCTGCGCAAGCTCAGCATCTGGGAGGCGCAAGAAGGCCAGTGTGGCTGGAGTGAGTGCCAAGTGAGGGGCAGTGGACGGGAGTGTCAGTGTGACAGCCGGGCCAGCCTCCCAGGCCTGGGGGCCACAGTGAGAAACGGGGGTCCCACCCTGACTTCAAAGGGAAACAAGGAAGAGCCTTCAGCAGAAGAGTAGGAGTCTGGTGATCTGTTTAGCGTTTCTGAGAGAGCCCTCCAGCTGTTGGATGGAGAATGAATTTTAAGGAACCCACGTGGAAGCGGGGAGACCAACCAGGATGCTACTGCAGAGACCCAGGGAGAGAGAGGGTGGCTGGGTCCAGGTCACAGAGCAGAGATGGCAAGACACGGTAGGGTTTCAGATGGAAGTTGAAGGGAGAGCAGTAGAATTCAGCAATGCACTGGGTGCTGGGTGTGAGGGAAAGCAGGCCAAGGGTGGCTGCCAGGGTTTGTTTTGTCCTGAGTGTGGGAGAGAAAACAGTGTCGGGTACCAAGAGAGGGAAGACAGAGGACTAGGTTTGTCAGGGAACATCAAGCACTATCTTTCAGACTTCTGAGGCTAGCAAATAGGCAGTTGGACATAGGAATCCGGAGCCCCAAAAAGAAGTTAAGGATGAGCATGTGGGAACCCTGCCCACCTAGAAGATGTCTGCATCCACAGGGCAGGGCGGGATCCCTGGAGAGCAGGAGCTGAAGAGGCGAGGTGGAGACGGAGCCCCGGGGAGGAGGGCACCCAGAGAGGGCCAGGAAGAAAAGCAGGGGCCCCTCAGAGCGGCTGCACCATCTCTTCAGATGGTGGATCTGCCTGGATCTGAGCCAGTCAGCTATGCCCTGAGGTTGCTGGAAGTGTCTCTGCGGCCAGCGTGCTCCTGCCTGGGCCAGCCGCCTTCCCCTGTGTGTCACTGGGACACGCTGGTTGCACAGGGGCCCTGGGCGTAAGAGCCCACGCGGCCCCGCTTGGTTCCGTCAGCAGACAGGTCACCTCTCTGGGCTCTGCCGTGCCTTGAGCTTGGGGTGCGAGGCCAGCCCAGAAGCCGGGTGAGGAGCTCAGGCTGTCTGTGTCTGTCCCCTGCCCTGCCTCCAGCACTCTGACATGCCAGAGGAGATGCGTGTGGAGACCATGGAGCTGTGCGTCACGGCCTGTGAGAAGTTCTCCAGCAACAACGAGGTACTGCCATCGGTGCGGCCCCTCGTGTCTTGGGGGACCCCTGTGGCCCCAGTCCCCGCAGCCAGCTACCCAGAGAAGCTTTCGGAGCCTGGGGAAGGCCGGTGAGAGCGGGGCTGGCGCTGTCTTGGGCACTGACCCAGTGCTAGAGGGAGAAGAGCCGGGGGACTTTCTGTGACGCCCCTGTCCACGTGCCCCGTCTCAGGTGGGCTGCAAAATAGGTTACCTTGCTCCTTGGCTCCATCCCAGTGGAGAACAGAGGCCCGCCCAGGCATTCATTCATGTATCCATTCATCCATTCTGCAAAGATGTTAAACATCATCCCTGTGCCAGGCACGGTCCTAGGTGCTGGCGACACCACAGGTAGGCATGGACACAGGAAAAATCACTCATCAGTCTGCTGGTGAACAGGAAGGAACCCAGCGTGGTGGCAGCCTGTGGGGGAGGCAGGCCCTGGCCACTGCGCACGGGCCAGGCAGGCCCAAGCTCAGATCTCAGTCTCCAGCCCCTTCCTAGCTCTTTAACCTTGGATAGGCCAGTTTCCCGGTCTGTGCTAGGGGAGAGGATGCTGCCTCTTCGCTGGGTGGTCCTAAGGACAGACGCGCTTAAATGATGTGGGTGAGGCGCCTGGCATGGCGGCGGGCGGGGCCAGCGCACAGCAAGTGCCAGAGCCTGGGGCTTCACCCCACGAAGGCCGGGCTTCCGCCCCTCCTGAGCCCTCTTGAAAGAGTGAGCTCAGGAAGGACAAGGGGCGCCGCTGTCACAGCTGAGGGAGGCAGGGCCAGCTTCTCTCCCGGAGCCCACCAGACGCACCAGGGAAGGCCTCTGTGCTCCCTGAAGGTGGCCCTGAGCCCTCGCTGTGACGATGGCGATCGCTCCATCCGCAGCGTGCTCTCACGGGCGCTGGCTCACTGAGGGCTGAGAGCAGCCTCCGAGCTCCAGCCAGCTGTCTTAGGCCAGATGCCCCGCCCTGCCGCCTCACGGGTGTCTTCCGACGGCTGAGGTAGCTGTGTAGCCGCCCCTGGTAGGAGGGGCCGGAAACCCTGGCTGAAAGTTCCGAGCTGAACCGCAGTACCCCCCCCCTTTGGCGGCAGGTGGCTGGCAGGCCACTGAGGAAGGCAGACCCAGGAATGGAAAAGCGGGACACGCTTATAAGGCATCTGCCAGAGGGAGGGGGGGGGTGGTTCAGGGGAATGTGGGGTTTGGGGAAAGAGGCGCTGTCACTGCCCCCAGGGCGCTGGGGAAGGTGTCACAGAGGAGGTGGCATTGAACTAGGCTGTGGCTTTCCCAGGGGAGGGATGAGATGGGGAGGGGAGAGATACTTGGGAGGGCAGCCTCAGGTGAGGGGGGCCAGCATGTGCAGAACAGCAGTGCCCGAGGAAGCCGCCGAGGTGGATGTTGAGCGTGGTGGAGGATGTTCGAGTGGAGTTCCCAAGAGGGAGGAAGGAGGAAGAGGTTGAGGACAAGGAGATTCCAGCCGCTCAGTGTCCCCCACTTGGCAGGCACTTGGGCTCGCTTCCTTATGACGTGATGTCCTGTATCCTCAACAGACCTCCAAGGTGGTCATCACTGTCCTCATTTAAGATGTGTATAAGAGACAGGGGCCACCGGAGGGGCGGGGGGTGGCATTTGTTTCTCACAGGGTCCTGCCAAGTCCCCACGCCTTCCCACACCCAGCACTGTGGGCAGGCGTCTGCCTGTTCTTGTCTTGACTGGGCCTGTGTGCAGATGGCCCCGAGGGAGCCTTTCCTCTTAGGTGGTCACTAAGGGCCTCTCTCCAAGTCTTCTGGAGAAGTGGTGACTCCAACCCCAGAAGCCCCTTTCCCCGCCTGGCCCCTGGCTGAACAAGCCCCCGCGGCTGGTCTGCCGACAACTCCACAGTCCCCTGGCTTTGGCATGAGGACCAAGCAGCCTGCCCCCCGCCCCATCCCTGGCCCTCCCCCACACCTTGCCTGCACGTGTGCAGTTGGTAACCAGGGGCTGAGGGTGCGGGAACCGCCCCTGTGCGGTTTCTGGAAGTGTCACTGACCTCCGGTGAGACGCCTGGGCCAGGAGCGCCCTCGCCGTGAGGCCTGTTTCAGCAGGGAAACCTGGCCTGCCACTTACTTCTCATCAGGGACCGCATGCTGATTTGTACTTCTTATCTTTGCTGGGTTTTCTATATTCTTTTTGAGTGTGGGGAGAAGGGTTTTAGTAGAAGGGTGAATCCTATTTTACACAGCGGTCTTATTTATATATAAACGTCTTGGTTTTTACAATTAAAGTAACCAAAAACTGACCTTGATCTTATAGTCTCTTTGGTGGGGGAGCCAGGTTCAGTATTGTCAGGCTGCGCGGGGGTCCCAGGAACCCGGTGACGCTGCTGGTGTCTCAGCGCCCAGGCCCTGCGCCTCCCTGTTCTGTCATGCTGCGGGCCCTGAGGACACTGACTCGGGCACCCTAGTGGCCAGACCGAGCCACCGAAAAGATGCTTTCAGTCTCACATCGTGTTGTTCCATTCAGAGATGTTTCTTCAGCGCTGAGGGCCAGGTCCCCCAGGAGTGGGGACACCAAGATGGAGAAGGCACAGACCCTGCCCTCAGTAAGTTCGTGGTCTATGGAGGACGGATACAGGAACCCAGTTGTTCCAGCTGGACTTGAAAAGTGATGAAATAAGAGAAGGGTCTTCCCTGCTGGTCCAGCGGTTAAGAATCCACGTGCCAGTGCACGGAACACGGGTTCAATCCCTGGCCTAGGAAGACCCCACATCCCGTGGAGCAGCGAAGCCTGGGCACTGCAGTTCTGTCAGGCTCTGAGTGTGGGCTCTGGGGCCTGCGCCCTGTAGAGCCGTGGTCTGCAAGGAGAGAAGCCACCTCCACAACCAGAGAGCAGCCCCCTGTCGCTGCAGCTAGAGAAAGCCTGAGCACAGCAAGGAAGAGCTGAAGCAACCAAAAACAGATGAACTTTTTAAAAAGAGAGGACAGGGCATGGTGGGGGTGGATGGAAGGCCTCCACGCCCAGCCTTTAGAGTGTTGGGAAGCCCCTGGTGGGGTGGGCCCTGAAAGCCACCTCTCAAAGGAGAGAGGAATTTTCCCCAGGGAGGAGGTGCTCCAGGCCAAGTGACGGTGGGAGTAGATGCGTGGCGTGAGGGGCCGCCCTGCAGACCCGAGAAGCCCCCTTCCCCCCAGTCTGAGTCTCACCCCTAGAAGTGCCGGGTCTGGGCAGACCTGGGCCAGCCCGTCCTGCTCCCCAGCCTACCTTCCCTTCCTGAGGTGGCTCACCAGGACATCCAGGCCTGGCAGCCCTGGGCCCTGGCCCGGTCATGGCCTCCTAAGGCTTCGAGTCCGTTTGTCACGGGATCTGTCGACAGCTCCGCTGTACAGCATCCTATCCCTCCTGTAAGTTCTACCCAGAGACCCCGGCAGCTGAGCAGGAAGGGGAGCTCGGCGGGCTGCTGGTGAATTTCACAAGTGTTCACTGAGTTGCTGCTGCGCGTGGGGTCCTGAAAAAAGAGGAGGAGGTCAGGGTCACCGCCCCAAGGCTGGTCATCTAGACCTAACTGTGGTCATCTAGACCTCACTGGCCATCTGACCCTCTGGGACTTGTAGGATGGGGGTTCAGGGGGGAGGGCAACTCCTTGACCTTGGACCTGCGCTGACCTGAGCCCGGGGCCACACTAGGTGCTGCAGGGGGCGGCTGGCAAGGCGTGCAGATGGGAATACAAGGAGGTGGGCACTGAGGCCTGGAATAGCCACAGTTTATTAGCTGCCGCCTTGGCAGCTGTTCTTGCCTCTAATCTGCCTCACGTAGGTGCCACAAAGTAAGCCAGGCTCAGCCTACATCCCAAGCGGTAGGGTGGCAGCCAGGGAGTGTGGGCTCTGAGGTCCACAGACCTGACTCAGGCCCAGCCCTGCTCTTCCTCACCTCGCTAGCCTCAGTAGCTTTGTCTGTAAAAATGGGGATAAAATGCACCAGCTCCTGAGGTGGCTGAGAGCCTCAGGCCTGCCCTCAGAGCAGACGGCACCCCCGCCATGCACACTGTGTGCTTGGGGGTGCTGCCGTCTCCCCACCTTGGAGATGGGAACCCGCCTGATACCCAGCTGCTGCAAGACAGGGCAGAAAGTCAGCACAACGCTGCTGACCTCGGTGGCTCTCCTTCTCTCTCCCCGCTGGGACCCGTGCCAGCCGTGGGCACCCTAACCATCCTCCCAGGCCCCTCCCTGCTCACTTCCAGAGATTCAACAAGCAATTGCTGATAGGGACTGAAAAGGGGAGGGTCGTGACCACTGAGCGGCACGCCGGAACATCCCAGCCTTGGCGGCAGGTGGCTGGCAGGCCACTGAGGAAGGCAGACCCAGGAATGGAAAAGCGGGACACGCTTATAAGGCATCTGCCAGAGGGAGGGGGGGGTGGTTCAGGGGAATGTGGGGTTTGGGGAAAGAGGCGCTGTCACTGCCCCCAGGGCGCTGGGGAAGGTGTCACAGAGGAGGTGGCATTGAACTAGGCTGTGGCTTTCCCAGGGGAGGGATGAGATGGGGAGGGGAGAGATACTTGGGAGGGCAGCCTCAGGTGAGGGGGGCCAGCATGTGCAGAACAGCAGTGCCCGAGGAAGCCGCCGAGGTGGATGTTGAGCGTGGTGGAGGATGTTCGAGTGGAGTTCCCAAGAGGGAGGAAGGAGGAAGAGGTTGAGGACAAGGAGATTCCAGCCGCTCAGTGTCCCCCACTTGGCAGGCACTTGGGCTCGCTTCCTTATGACGTGATGTCCTGTATCCTCAACAGACCTCCAAGGTGGTCATCACTGTCCTCATTTACAGATGAGGCTGGGTGGGTGAGAGATCTTGCCCAGGTCCAGCTAGGAAGCAGCTCTAGCTGGGACCCAGACCCCCCGCCTGCCAGCCTCACCAGCCCTGCTCATCGGGACACCAGCTGCGTTCACTGACCCATCGCCCAGACACCTCAGTCCCCTCTGCCAGCTCAGCATAGGGGAAGTCCGCAGCCTTTCCTGGATATGTTGGGGCACCAAGTCATGGGCCCCCCACTCTCGGGGCCCCAGCCCTCTGCCTGGGAGAGCAGGGAGTGCTGGCTGGATGAGAGAACCAAACTCTGTTCCCCTCCACCAGGACCTGCACAGACCCCAGAAGCACAGGCCTCCCAGGATCGGGGGTGGGAGGGGGCAAGGGGCACCGAGGCTGTCAGTGTGAGAAGACGAAGGGCAGGGGCTGGGTAGCAGGGCCGCATGGCAGCCAAGATGGTGGGCACGCTGCCAAGGGGGCGAGAGGGCTGCCTTTGAAGCTGGCGGTGGGCCCGTGGGGAAATCTTCTGGTGAATATTTAATGCTGTCTCGGAAGTGATGCGGAGAAGCTCCAGGGTCCCACTTAACCTACTTCCTGCTTCTCCCGAAAACAGAGCCTTTGGGGCAAGCAGGTGGTGTCCCCTGGGGTGGTGGGGGTCCCTGGCCAGCATCTCGCCCACCTCCAGCCCCACTGACAGA
>SJYC01040177.1:0-27863 GCA_006408675.1 Madoqua kirkii | reverse complement strand
GGGGTTTGGGGAAAGAGGCGCTGTCACTGCCCCCAGGGCGCTGGGGAAGGTGTCACAGAGGAGGTGGCATTGAACTAGGCTGTGGCTTTCCCAGGGGAGGGATGAGATGGGGAGGGGAGAGATACTTGGGAGGGCAGCCTCAGGTGAGGGGGGCCAGCATGTGCAGAACAGCAGTGCCCGAGGAAGCCGCCGAGGTGGATGTTGAGCGTGGTGGAGGATGTTCGAGTGGAGTTCCCAAGAGGGAGGAAGGAGGAAGAGGTTGAGGACAAGGAGATTCCAGCCGCTCAGTGTCCCCCACTTGGCAGGCACTTGGGCTCGCTTCCTTATGACGTGATGTCCTGTATCCTCAACAGACCTCCAAGGTGGTCATCACTGTCCTCATTTACAGATGAGGCTGGGTGGGTGAGAGATCTTGCCCAGGTCCAGCTAGGAAGCAGCTCTAGCTGGGACCCAGACCCCCCGCCTGCCAGCCTCACCAGCCCTGCTCATCGGGACACCAGCTGCGTTCACTGACCCATCGCCCAGACACCTCAGTCCCCTCTGCCAGCTCAGCATAGGGGAAGTCCGCAGCCTTTCCTGGATATGTTGGGGCACCAAGTCATGGGCCCCCCACTCTCGGGGCCCCAGCCCTCTGCCTGGGAGAGCAGGGAGTGCTGGCTGGATGAGAGAACCAAACTCTGTTCCCCTCCACCAGGACCTGCACAGACCCCAGAAGCACAGGCCTCCCAGGATCGGGGGTGGGAGGGGGCAAGGGGCACCGAGGCTGTCAGTGTGAGAAGACGAAGGGCAGGGGCTGGGTAGCAGGGCCGCATGGCAGCCAAGATGGTGGGCACGCTGCCAAGGGGGCGAGAGGGCTGCCTTTGAAGCTGGCGGTGGGCCCGTGGGGAAATCTTCTGGTGAATATTTAATGCTGTCTCGGAAGTGATGCGGAGAAGCTCCAGGGTCCCACTTAACCTACTTCCTGCTTCTCCCGAAAACAGAGCCTTTGGGGCAAGCAGGTGGGTCCCCTGGGGTGGTGGGGGTCCCTGGCCAGCATCTCGCCCACCTCCAGCCCCACTGACAGAGGTGTGAAGCAGGGCTTGTTAGTGCCTTGAGAAGAAGGAGCAGGAAACACCGATCATGTCCTTCAGATCCTCCCCCAAATCTGGGAGGGGAATTGTTCAATTTTAGCCAGAAGCCACCACCCTGTTCTATTTTCCTTTTGTTCTCCTCATCTCATATTTAAAGTAACCACCTCCCACTGCCAGCTGCTGTCTTCAATCCTTAGGAAGGCGGGGCGGGGGCGGGGTAGAAAGGGAGCAAGCTTGGGAGGTAGAGGACCTGAATTAGTACTCGTAATATTTCCAAACTATTGGGGGTCCCGAGTGTGCCAGGCACCGCCCGAAACTGTCTCATTTAGTTGCTGCATCCACCCGGGGAAGAGACACTGTCGTGAGCGCGCTAAGTTGCTTCTCTCGTGTCGAGCTCTTTGCAGCCCTATGGTAACCCGCCAGGCTCCTCTGTCCATGGAATTATCTGGGCAAGAACACCAGAGTGGGTTGCCAAGTCCTCCTCCGGGGATCTTCCCGACCCAGGGATCAAACCCGTGTCCTTTATGTCTCCTGCTTGGGCAGCAGGCTCTTTACCACTAGCGCCACCTGGGAAGCATTTTCCAAACCGTCTCATGTAGCTCGCACATCCACCTCCAAGGAGATACTGTCAGCGCCCCTTCTACAGACGAGGCATCGAGGCCCAGAGAGGGTAAGCTCCGGGTCGCACGACCAGGATTCACCGCAGGCCCACAGGGCACCAGGGCCCAGCTCTCCAGAGGTCTGCCCACCACGGGACAGCCACTCAGCTTCTCGGGTCTGTTTTCTCACCTGCAAAATAGGGCTCCCAGCTCCTGCCCTGCCTCTTCTTGGTAGGGCACCAAGGAGACAGTGGTCACGAAGGTGGAAATGCCTGAAGGTGGGAAGTGCTGGTCAGGAATTGGGGTCAGGGCTGGTCTGGGGAGCCCCCGTGAACCTGGGAGACATGGGAGTCTGAAGCTTGGGCTCAGCAGGCCAGGCAGGTAGTTGCCTCCAAGGCCCTGTTGGCATCTGGGCTCTGCAGGGTAATGGTGTGAGACACAGGGTGACCACACACACATCCAGTGGCTGAGGATCCCAAACAGCCGGGACCAGACACTATCCTTCCATCCTGAGCTGGGAAGGACTGTCCTGATAGCAGATTCTTGTGAGGACTCCACTGTTGCCGAGCACTCTCGGCAGCACACTCGAAGGACAGAGGCTGCATCTGTACTTCGAGCCTCAGAATGGCCCAGGGAAGTGAGCCAGGCAGACTCTATAAGGGTCTCTGCCCCAACAGTGAGGAAATGGCCTCATAGAGAACTTGGGATGTGCTGGGATGGGGGCTGGCCTGGGGCAGAGGTTTCTCCTCTACACGCCAGTAGCCTCAGAGACGTGGGAAGGGTGCTGCCAACCCCTCTAGGACTCCTCCCCGCCACTGCAGTCCCTGAACACTCCAGGTCACTTTGTGTCCCCACTGTGTCTCATCGTCCTATCTACACCAGCTACGTTTATTGACTTGGTAGAGATATGTCTTATGTCTCTAGCATAGGACCTGCTATGCATCAGAGGTGCATTGTGTCTAGTGAGAATGTAAATAAGGCTGGTTAGAGGGATGAATAGATGGATGGATGGATTATGGGTGGTTGAATGGATGGATGATGGATGGTTGGATGTATGGATGATGGATAATTGGATAGGTAGCAGATGTATGAATGGATGAGGAATGGTTGGATGGATGGATGGATGGATTATGGATGGTTGAATGGATGGATGATGGGTTGGATGGATGGATGAAGAATGGTTGGATGGATGGATGGATGGATGAGGGATGGTTGGATGGATGATCAATGGATGGATGAGGGATGGATAAATGGGTAATAAATTAGCAGAAAATTCTCCAGGAAGCTCAGAGCAACAGGGCACATGAGCCAAACACACCAGTAATGGCTGCACCAGGGGCATCCCTTTATTTCTGATGCCCTCAGCCAAATCTCCAGCCTCTCAAAGGAGACCTCAAATTTATTTGGAACTCAGAAAGTCACCCCCCCTTTGAGATGATTAATAAGAAAATACAAAGACTCAGAAGCAGCATGAGTTGATTCCTAAGGTGGGAAGAGCTTGCTAAGGAGCACCAAGAAGAACATCAGGGTTGCATCAGACCTGAGTTCCAGCACCAGCTCCACCACTTGCTGGCCGTGTAGGCTTGAGTGAGGCCCTTCTCCTGAGCCCCGTTCTCTTCAGGGGTAAAAAGGAGTGAAGTCCTTGCCCTCCTAGCCCAGAGGTCACGGGGAAGATGAAGTGAATGGAGCAGCCCCAGGAAGGGGGTCGGAAGATGAAGTGAATGGAGCAGCCCCAGGAAGAGGGTCAGAGCTGAGCTCCTGCTATTAAAGCCTCAGCCAGAGCATCGTCATTGGCCAGCGAGCCATCAGCCAGGACCCTGTGCCCCAGGTGGCCTTTGCCTGCTGGCCTGATGTTCTTTCCAGCCGTCACTCAGCAAGTATTTAATAAGCTCTGGAGATGCCAGGCCATGTGCAAAGGAAACAGGCCCCCACCTTGGTCCCTGCCCTTGGGAGCACAGTCTGGGGGAGATGAGCTCTAAAGGGGCTCCTGGAGAACACTGTGCAGGCCAAGTGCAGGAAGCCAGCGGGTTGTTCAAGAGTGTTCTAGGCAGAGACCCCGCCAAAGCCCCCAGTTGCCCTGGGCAGGCACAGAATCTCCCCTTTAACACTGTGGTCTAGAGCTCTTTTGAGAGCCACAGGGCCTTGCATCATGTAACCTCTTACAGGGCTGAGCACAAGGCCATGTACACACCCGGTGCTCAGTGAATGTTTATCAAGTGAATGTCCTCATCCTCATCTACAAAATCTCTCAGCACATTCTTCGTGCTGCTTGCGCTGGGGCCCAGAGACACAGGGCAGTGGGGCAAGTCTGGCTGCCCCTCCCCGGAGGAGCTTGCAGTTAGGCAGACATGGGGGCCAGTGGGACAGCTCCGTGTGCGACGTGTGACCCTGGCGGGTGGGTGAGCCCAGCAGGGGTGCCGAGACCAGAAGAGGGACACGACGGAGGTGGACATGGAGCTCAACACACAGGGAAGGAGATGAGGCAGAAGTCAGGGTGTGCACATGTGTTTCAGAAACAAGGCCATTGGGTGGAGCCGGAGGGCAGGGGAGACAGCCAAGAAATGGCTCCAGAGAGGCGGGCAGGGCCAGGCCTTTGCGGGCCTCCTTCATGGCAGGAAGGATGAGGTGGGGGCCAGTGAAGGAGGCGACAGTGTCCACCTGGCAGGGGCAGGCTGGGGTCTCAGGGCAAGGCCTGCACCAGGATGGAGGGAGGGTGCTGAATCCGAGGAGTGCTCGGTGGCCCGCTGAGCACTGGGAACACAGGGCTGGGTGGAGGGCCTCACGGCTGCTGGCTCAGCCCTTCCTTGGGCTGGCTGGTCCTTGCACTTCCCCCACCCCAGGCTCAGAGCCCCTGTGGAGCTGGCAGGGGTAACGCCACCTTGATGATGGACCCGCATCTTCGGAGGTTTGCCAAGGGCCAGGAGTGGGGCAGGGTAAGCATTCCATTCCTAAGGAATCCAGAGCCCAAACCTGTCTTCCCCTTGGTCCCTTGGCCCCTTGACCTGCGGCTCCTTCTCTTGTCAGTGCCCCAACCCCACCCTGCCCCACCCAGCCAGGGCTTTCTCCCTTGGCCGCCTCTATGGCATCCCCAGGGCCTTGGGCACTCTCTGGACTCCATGTCTGGACAGCCCTCCGGGAGATGCCCTCCCTCCATGCCTGAGTCCAGAAGGTGCCACTTCTGATGATCCTCACAGTATTAGCATCCCCTTAGAGAATGCCTGTGCGGTCCAGCTCCCTGGCCTTGCAGCTGCTTGAATAGCAGCCACGGTGCCCCTTCCAGCTCCTGGGACTCCTCTCGGTGGCCCTGCTGCTACTCTTGGCTTCTCCCTCCTCTTGGGCCCCTTTAGGTGGCCTTGTCACAGCCAGGGCAGCCCATGCCTGACCCCTCCTCCCTGCCCACAGCTTGGCCAGAAGCCATGGGGGCTTCAGGAGCCATAGGATTTCAAGGGTGGCAAGGGATCCTTGGAGAAGAGGGTGCTGCCCAACAGAGCCTGGGGCCACGACCTGGCAGCTGGGCCAGGGCAAACGGGGCGGGTCCTCTGCCCACCCCATGTACACAGGCACATCAGTGCCGAGGCAGAAGGACAAGCTCTTCTGTGTCACATCTAGGAGAAGTTCACTGACCAATAAGTGAGAGTGTCAAACTCAAGTTCAGGGACTCAAGAGTGGGGCTCAGCTTCCCTGGACCCCTCTGTCCTCTCTCCCCACATCCCTCTCGCTGGATGATGTGCCTGCCACTGGGCCAGTCCCTGCATTCAGGCGACTCCACTCCCTGGGCCCAGGCCAACAACCCCACTGGCACGGTGAGTGCGGAACTCCCAAGGGATGGAGGTGCCAGGGAGAGGCCCCGATGCCCAAACTGGCCAGGAGATCCTCTCAGAGGAGGTGATATTTGAACTGGGCCCAGAAGGGATTTCTGCAGGTCCCAGGGAGATGAGGAGGAGTCAGAGCACTGCAGCTGAAGTCACTGTGGGTGGGAGGGGGCAGAGCTGAGGAGGGGCCTGGGGAGGCGTCCAACTGCCATCGGACCAGCCGCAGGCAGTCAGGGAGGGCGTCCAGACAGCCAGGAGAAAGGACTCCTCTCCCAGAAGTGCCGAGGCAGAAGGACAAGCTCTTCTGTGTCACATCTAGGAGAAGTTCACTGACCAATAAGTGAGAGTGTCAAACTCAAGTTCAGGGACTCAAGAGTGGGGCTCAGCTTCCCTGGACCCCTCTGTCCTCTCTCCCCACATCCCTCTCGCTGGATGATGTGCCTGCCACTGGGCCAGTCCCTGCATTCAGGCGACTCCACTCCCTGGGCCCAGGCCAACAACCCCACTGGCACGGTGAGTGCGGAACTCCCAAGGGATGGAGGTGCCAGGGAGAGGCCCCGATGCCCAAACTGGCCAGGAGATCCTCTCAGAGGAGGTGATATTTGAACTGGGCCCAGAAGGGATTTCTGCAGGTCCCAGGGAGATGAGGAGGAGTCAGAGCACTGCAGCTGAAGTCACTGTGGGTGGGAGGGGGCAGAGCTGAGGAGGGGCCTGGGGAGGCGTCCAACTGCCATCGGACCAGCCGCAGGCAGTCAGGGAGGGCGTCCAGACAGCCAGGAGAAAGGACTCCTCTCCCAGCTTGGAGGGCTGAAGGGAGACAGCCAGAGAGGGCCAGTCACCTGCCCTGCGAGTCAGTGTGAGCTGGGCTGTGAGCTGTGTCATAGGTGCAGGTGACCACAGCCTCCTAACCCAGCTCCCCACCCACATCTCACCTACCCAGACCAACCTAGACAACATATTAAAAAGCAGAGACATTGCTTTGCCAACAAAGATCTGTCTAGTCCAAGCTATGATTTTTCCAGTAGTCATGTATGGATGTGAGAGTTGGACTATAAACAAGGCTGAGGGCCAAAGAATTGATACTTTTGAACTGTGGAGTTGGAGAAGACTCTTGAGAGTCCCTTGGGCTTCAAGGAGATCCGACCAGTCCATCCTAAAGGAAATCAGTCCTGAATATTCATTGGAAGGATTGATGCTGAAGCTGAAACTCCAATACTTTGGCCACTGGATGCGTTGGAAAAGATTCTGATGCTGAGAAAGATTGAAGGCTGGAGGAGAAGGGGATGACAGAGGATGAGATGCTTGGATGGCATCACTGACTCAATGGACATAAGTTTGAGCAAGCTCTGGGAATTGGTGTTGGACAGGGAAGCCTGGCGTCCATGGAAGCTGCAGTCCATGGGGTCGCAAAGAGTTGGACACGACTGAGCTACTGAACTGAACTAGAAGGGCTACGTGCTCCCTGGTTTAGCCCCCACCTGATAGATTCCCCAATGGCCCAGGACAAACCCAGCTCCTCACCTGGCCTGCAAGGCGCAGCATGGCCTGGCCTCTCTGCCTCTCAGGAGGACCAACAGCCCTTCCAGGGTTAGTGAGGGCCAAGCCAGAGCCCCTGGGGCACCCGCCTCATTTGGTGATGTTTCCACATCAATGGAGACGAGTTGTACCCGCAGCGTGACTGGTTCCCTCCCGGCGGGAGGAGATGGCTACCAAGAAGGTGGTGGCCTCGGGGAAGCCAAGTGCACCTCGCGGCGCCCCTCATCCTCCCCGCCCACTAGCCCTGCCCTTCCTGACCCCCATCTCCACCCTGCAGTCCAGAAGTCTGGGGGAACCCAGACAAAGAGGCCCCAACAACAGGAGGCCCTCTTCAAATCCATGTGATGAGGACCTCGGAGGGGTCCTCTGGGGGTGGCCGAGGACTAGCCGTGTGTCCCCGGGACCAGCCATCCCTCTCTGGGCTCATTTCCTCCTCTGTGCCCCAAGGGTCCCTTTCACAGTGTCCCTCAGCTGACTCACCTGGTGGTCTTTCTCCAACAGCATCCTGCTTTCTGCAAGGTGAGTTCCTTTCTGCACCGCTAGGGGTCCTCTGGGTGACTAGATTCACGGCGGCTGACGGTGCAGGGCGGCCTCTCGTGGCCACATGTGAGCATAACAAGGCCCCCTGGCGACTGCCCGCTCTGGGACCTCAGGATGGAGCTGGGGGGACCCACCCGGCTCTGTCCACACCCTGCCCTCCTCCCAGGCCTGGGGAGGGTGGGGACCACAGCCACCTCCTCAGGTTCATCAAGCCCAAGTGGGAAAAGCATGAGTCATTCGGACCTGAATTCCTTTGGCTCTTCACTCAGAAACATTTTCTGAGCACCTACTGTGTGCCTTGCCTGTGTGGGTACCGAGGCAGCCACCTAAGAGCAGGTGGGTCCCCACCGTCACTGAAGTTATGGTCCAGCCAGGCCCCAGCACCTCCACTTCATACTCTGAACCCCACATTCCTCCTGTAACTCAGCTCCACAGTCCCCACCTTGCAAGACTTACCCCCCACCCCCACTGTCCAGAGAAGGGGTCCCGTTAATGGAATCTGACTGGGGAACTTTTCAAAACAATGAAGATCCTCTCAGAGAGTGAGGGAGCACTCTAAAATTTGCCTTTCAGGACCCCTTGGAATTTTCTGTTCACTGGGTTCGCTTCAAGTAAGGCGATACTGAGCCCCTCCCCACTCTGATGGCCAAGCCAGGCCAGAGTATGCGTGCCTTGGTGCTGCCACCCCAGGCCCTGGAGGAAAACACAGGCTGCCAGCCCCTCTCAGCCTCCAGGGAGCCCTCCCAGAAAGCAGGAAGGCAGAGCCTCGCCCTTCACTCTGTGGCTGGGGGTGTCCCCTCTGGCACAGAGCCCCGAATCCCAAGACTACAGGCACCCTGGGGAGGGACTCTTACCATGCTCCACATTTCACCCTAAAAGAGGAAAAACAAAACAAAAAACCCAGCCACTCATACATCTGTGATTTACCTGGTGAGGACGCTGAAGCACAGAGAGGTTTAGTACCCTGCCCAGAGCCACACAGCCACAGGAACTGTGCAGAGGGTGATATCCAGAGAAGACTGCAAGTTCAGGGCTCTTCAGAGACCCCAGGCCTGTTTTCCTGGACCATCTGGCTCAACTTCAGGTAGACTTGCCTTGCCTGCCTGTGGACCAGTTTGGGAAGGAAGCCAGGGAGTCGGTGAGTTAAGTGAGAGGCTCCATGTCAGTCCTCATTTCATCCTCACCATGGTCCCTCAAGACAGATGGCGCCATTCCAGTTTTTTTTTAAGTTAATTAATTAATTTTATTTTGGCTGTGATAGGTCTTCCCGGCTGTGCACAAGCTTTCTCTGGTTGCTGTGAGTGGAGGCTTCTCTTGTTGCAGAGCCCCAGCTGTCAAGCGCGGCCTCAGTAGCTGTGGAGCACAGTCCTGGTTGACCAGTGGCAAGTGGGATCTTCCCGGACCAGGGGTCAAACCCGTGTCCTCTGCATTGCAATGCAGACTCTTAACCACTGGACCACGAGGGAAGCCCACTGTTTCACTTTTGACAAAATGCAGGAACCAAGGCCCAGGGACGCAAGGCCACTCCCACAGTCACACAGCTCTCTCACAGGGGCTAGACTTGGTCCCTGACACTGTGGGCAGAAAGCTGGGACATCCCCTCCACCAGGGCAGGGACGTCTGTGGCCTCCAGTGAGGAGCCCGACCTCTGGGCTCAGGGGTGGAGGGCCAGGCAGGGAGTGGTGAGGGGGCCTTTCCATCCAATGTCAAGCTGACCCAAGACCAGGAGCCCCTTGCCAGTTTCCGACTTTGAGCAACATAATTCAGAACTCACGGCCTTTCTCTTTGCACCTCTGCTGGCCAGGTAGCCCTAGGCCCCTTGAGAGCAGAGACAGGTCTTCTGGTCTCCTCCAGCTTCTCGCAGCCCTGGGGTTCCCTGCCCCACCCACCCCCTCCAGGGACAGATTTCTTCCCCTGACATTTGGCCCAATCCTGGGGGCCACTTGAGGGTGAGAAAGGGTGTCACTGTGTGTCAGACACTCTGGCCTCACCAGCTACCAGGTGCTCACCTTGGACAAGCCCTGTAATTTCTCCAAGCCCAGCTTCCTGTAAAGGTGACAATCACCCTACATCCCACCTTTCAAAGATTTTAGTGAATTGCTAGGAGGTAAGAAGTGCCAGAGGCCTGACTGAAAGGGAAAGAAAGTGTTAGTCACTAGTCACGTCCGACTCTTTTCGATCCCATGGACTGTAGCCCGCCAGGCTCCTCTGCCCATGGGATTCTGCAGGCAAGAATACTGGAGTGGGTTGCCATGCCCTTCTCCAGGGGATCTCCCTGACCCAGGGATCGAACCCGTGTCTCCTGCATTGCAGGCGGATTCTTTACCAGCTGAGCCGCCAGGGGAGCCTGACCAACAGGCACCAAGTACAGGCAGTTTCCTCCCCTTCCCTTTATTCTGGGGCCGAATCCTGCATTTCAGGAGGGTCCTCTTGGTCATGAACTGAAAGGTGGATAATGTCAAGGAGATCTGAGATGTCACTGCTGATAAGAGAGACCTGCAAACCTTCCTCACGCCCCCCAATGATAGGGCCTACTCCTCCAGAGTCTCAGGCCCAGGGAGGCAGTGAATTGAAAGCCCTCTTCTTGCTGAGACTCCCGCTGAGGCCTTCCCCGCCCCCAGATTGTCTCCCCACACCGGCCACACCCTAGGGATTCTCCCTGGGCACCCTGCATCTAGCGTAGATGCCAAGGCGGTCCTCTGGACTCTAGCCGCTCAGTCTATACACTCCTGGCCAGCCCCAGAGATGGAGCTCATACACTGGCCTGTGTCTGGCAGGGGACAGGAAGGCAGGGTGTAGTGAAGGGACACGTAGACCACCCTGGGGTCCAGGGAGACTTCCTGGAGGAGAGGCGATTGTCACTAGGATTTGAAAGATTTATGAGCGTTTGTGTGTGTGTGTGTGTCAGTGTGTGCATGTGAGTTAGATGAGAGTTAGTGGAGAGAGGAAAGGTGAGATGGGTTGCCAGGTGGAGGTCACAGCACCAACAGAGGGGTGGAGCCTGGGAGCAGCCTGACAGGTGAGGAAAGCACTGCCGAGGCTGTTATTAGAAATTTTTAAATACTAATTTGGCTGCGCCAGGTCTTAGTTGCAACAAGTGGGATCCAGTTTCCCGATCAGGGATGAAACCCGGGCTCCCTACATTGGGAGTGTGGCATCTTAGCCACTGAACCACCAGGGAAGTCCCTGTTATTGGAATTTGAGGAAAGAAAGGAACAGACTGGGAACTGAGTTTGGAGAAGTGGAGTGCCTGACCGAGCATCTCCGGCTGTGGATCAGCCTGCTGATCCCAGGCCCACGCTCTCTCTCCTACCCCAGGCTGGCTACCAGAGGGCACGGTTGTCAGAATCTAGGCACAGGTGTTGCTGGGATCTGGGGAAAGTGGCAGAGATCACATCAACCAAAGCAGAGTCAGAGCCCAAGGGAGTCACCTCTTCCTGGCAGAATGGGGCAAGGGTCCTTCTGTCCCCTCATCTCACCCTCAGCTTGGGGAGGGGCCAGGGCCTTGCCTGGGCCTTGCCTGGAGGGGCCTGGTGAGGGACAGGAGCCCCAGACGTGGCCCAGGTGGCACTGCCTGCGGCCTCCCACCTCCCGCAGCAAACAGCTGCGCATATGCCCCCTCCTGCTATAGGGAGCCCACGCTGTGTGATGGCCCCATGCGTTGGAGGGCCCTGAAATCCCCTTTCTGCCCAAAGCCACCCTGGCCACGTGCCGCAGCTGGTACAGCCCCCACGGATGCTCCCACAGCAAGAGCAAGAAGGCCAAGGGAGTCAGGGCAAACCTCTGCTCTAGAACGGCTCTGGTCAAGGTCATGGGCCTTCTCATTGCCTAGCACCATTCCCCGGGTTCTCCTCTGAGGTCTAAGGCAGTCACTGGTCAAAGGGAAAGAGAAATGTGCTTTAGGAATCAGAAGGCCCTGGCTTTGTTAGGCACTGGCTGTGTGACTTTGGATAAATCACGTCTCTGAGCCTCAGTTTTCTTATCTGTAAAATGGAGACAACAGTGGGGATGGTTGTTATTCATTCTACAGATATTTACTGAACACCTACTATGTGCCTGATGTTCAATTAGGGACCGAGGCTATGGCAGTGAACAAAATGGGTCAAATCCCTGCCCTCAGAGTGCTTTTAAGTGGAGAAGGACTAGCAGTAAATAACAACCGCAGCTAAGTAAAATGTAGGGTGTGTTCAGTGGTGACACTGTGGGACGATGAAGCAGGGAAGAGGGACTGGAGGGAGGAGGTGGTGTCACAGTTCTCAACGGGGTGGTTTGAGAAGAACAGGGCCTCACTGGAGGATGGAGAATGAGCCAAGTGGCCATCGCAGGAACGGGCTCCAGGCAGGGGAGCCGCAGAGCCAAAGATGAGGTGGGGTTGAGAGTCACGTGGGTGCAGCCCCTGGCGTGGTCCAGGCACTGGCTCTTCTCCCCACCAGGAATCAGGCCCCTGGAGGATAGGCATCGTGGTCTGGCTCACCAGGACCTGCAGGCCTGGCACATGTCAGATGAATTCATCAGTGGTTTCATCGTTTACTAGAGAAAACCGAGGCCCGGAACAGAATAGCATCTGAGCCAAGCTCCTGCCCTGAGCTAAGGGCACATGTGGTATTAGGGGCCCGTCTGCGAGCAGCCCCCAGGCTCTTCTCAGAACGTCCTGTGCTGTCTCAGCCACTGCCTTCCTGCCTTAACCCAGCCTGGCCTGGCTATTCCCCATCACTGGGTCGGCGTGGGCTGCCCAGTGCTGCTGAGCCAAGCTGCACCCCATTTCCAGGCCTCTCAGGCAGAAGGGGAACCTGGACTCCTGTGCCAGGTCCAAGGGCCTCCCATCTGCTCCCTGGCCATCCTGGACTTCCTCCTGAGTGAGACACGGGCTCTGGGAAGTCGGCCAGGCCAGTTGTCCTTTTTTTGTTTGCTTGGTTTGTTTTCTAGCAGTAGAATCCTTTTTGCAAACTCCTTTGCCCAGGGAACCCCCGTGTGGAGAACAGACAGTACAGAATGGCTCTGGCTGAGGGGATGGGGAAGCCTGGCCTCCGGGAGCCCCTGAGCCCCCTCATCTGAGGCCACACTGGGTGAGCTGCTGTCTGGCCACCTGCTCATCCCCGCAACCGTGGGCCAGTGGGCCTCAGAGGTCCGGCTCTGAGCAGCTGGTCCGTCTGGCTGTTGGGGCCCGCTCCCACAGGCCTGTCCTCTGGAGCTGGGTGGGCCCTGCAGTCTGCAGCCTCCCCACGCCTGGGGTCCCAGTGGCCTCCCTGCGGCCCCCTCTGGCTCCCCTCAACCGGCTTTAGGTGGCCCTCCCGACCTGAGCATTTCTAGGGTGAAGTAGCTGTAAGTCATCTGCATACATATACACATATACAGTCACATATGTATGTCATACATGTGTGACTTATAGCTGCTGTCATATATATATACACACACAGTCATATATATATATGTCATATATATGACTTATAGCTGCAGTCATATATATATATACATACACACACAGTCAGTATCTGAGATATATATATCTAGGGGCTCCCAGGCGTTCCTTGGAGTGTGTGTGTGCTTGTGTGTGTCTCAGCGTGTCTCTGTGCCTCAGTGTGTCTGATGTGTGTGTGCGCCTCAGTGTGTCTCTGTTTGCCTGATGTGTGTGTGCCTCTGTGTCTCTGATATGTGTGTGCCTCAGCGTGTCTCTGTGTCTCTGTTTGCCTGATGTGTGTGTGCCTCTGTGTGTCTGTGTGTCTGATGTGTGTGTGTCTCTGTGTCTCTGTGTGCCTGATGTGTGTGTGTCTCTGTGTCTCTGTGTGCTTGATGTGTGTGTGCCTGTGTGTCTCTGTGTCTCTGTGTGCCTGATGTGTGTGTGTCTGATGTGTGTGTGCCTCAGTGTGCCTCTGTGTCTCTGATGTGTGTGTGCCTCTGTGTCTCTGATATGTGTGTGCCTCAGTGTGTCTGATGTGTGTGTGCCTCAGCGTGTCTCTGTGTCTCTGTTTGCCTGATGTGTCTGTGCCTCTGTGTGTCTCTGTGTGCCTGATGTGTCTGTGTCTCTGTGTGTCTCTGTGTGCCTGATGTGTGTGTGTCTCTGTGTGTCTCTGTGTCTCTGTGTGCCTGATGAGTGTGTGCCTCTGTGTGTCTCCGGTGTTAGCCGCATCAGGTCTTAGTTCTGCACGTGAAACATTTAGCTGTGGCATGTGGGATCTAGTTCTCTGACTGGGGATTGAACTGGGGACCCCTGTGTTGGGAGCACAGAGTCTTAGCCACCAGACCCCCAGGGAGGTCTCTGCTCTAAGTCTTTAGTGGGCAACCCCTTCATTGTTACCCCAGTGACCCCGCAGACCCTCCTACCTTCACCTGGGAATGCCCTGGGGGAGCCCTTGCCAGATTCTCTCCCTTCCCTGCCTTACCCGCTCCCGAGGGAACCTGCAGCCCTGCTGTTAGAAGAGATGCTGAAATATCGGCAATGACAGCTTCCTGCTACACCTGGACAACAGCTGGAGGTTAGGCCAGGGCCAGCAGGGGCTCCTTGGGTGTGTGTGTGTGTGTGTGTGTGTGTGTGTGTGTGTCTTCGTATGTCTCTGTATGGACAACAGCTGGAGGTTAGGCCAGGACCAGCAGGGGCTCCTTGGGAGTGTGTGTGTGTCTTCATATG
Source organism: Madoqua kirkii (assembly GCA_006408675.1). Classification (NCBI taxonomy): domain Eukaryota; kingdom Metazoa; phylum Chordata; class Mammalia; order Artiodactyla; family Bovidae; genus Madoqua; species Madoqua kirkii. Next base: position 13,681 of record SJYC01040177.1, on the reverse strand, counting down.
TCTCAATGTATCTGTGTCCCTGATGTACGTGTGCCTGTGTGTGCCTCCTGGGTTGTCTGTATGTATTTTTGTGTATTTGTGTGTCTGTGTGTGTGTTAGTGTATGTTTGGAAATGACCACAAATTTCCCTCTATGCTTCTAAGTGCTAAGAGAGCAAGGGAGGGCTGCCCCAGAAAGGGGGTGATGCTACCCGAGCTCTGAAGACATCCAGGAGCCACCATAGGTGAGGGTCAGACACGGACACTGAGTTTCAGGCCCAGGAAGAGACCCAGAGGATATCCTCTTTATCCTGAAATGTGTAACACAGATTCATTCATTCAGTCATATTTCAAACAATTTCTTGAAGAAATTCATTTGAGATAAAGGTCATTTCATGTAACCCTCACAGCAACCCCATGAAGCACCATTGTCCCCAGACAGGCAGCTTCGAGGGTTCCACAGCACCTGCTCCCGGTCATCTGGGCTCGTCGTGGCCTTGCCCCCGCACACCCCGCCCGCCAGCCCCGTCAGGCCGTGGCTGAGTGGGCTGTGTTGACAGTCCCCTCCTGGTTCCCTCCTGGGCCTGAGGCCAGAGTAGCTGCATTCAGAGAGCCTCGTGGCCCTTGGTGACCTGACCTCCCTCCTCATGGTTGGGACAACTGTGATGGCCTCAGGAGGGGCCCCAGAGCCCCAAGAGCTAAGGGGGTGGAGCGTTTCTAACAGCCAAAGCTGGGGTTGATTCTCTCTCCTCCTCGAGCTCTTTCCCTGCTGCCCAGGGTGTCTTTTTTTTTTTTGGCTACATCATGCAGCATGCAAGATGTTAGTCTCCGACCAACCTCTCACCTCCTGCAGTGAAAGTGCGGAGTCTTAACCCCTGAACCACGAGGGAAGTCCCCAGCCACGCATCTTTGCCACCCGCTTAGACCATGGTAGGAGGGGGCAGCCGGAGCCCCCGCCCCGGGAAGAGTGTCGTTATTAAGACATGAATCAAGTCAGGTGTCCTGCCAACTGTCACGAGCCTGACCCTCAGGCTCACCATGCTTCGCAGTCTGGCAGGTCCCCTCAAAAGCCATGTGCAAATAACCAGTCTTTCATTGATAATGCACGCAAGAGGCTTGTTAGTGACAAAACTAACAAAGAGGAGGGACCCTCCTTCACTTCCCCTGGTCAAGCCAAGAAGCTCTAGAGAAAGGAATAACCACCCCCTGACTTCTTAGGGGTCCTCGAATCAGCCAGCACAAGGCCGGGCAGTGCCCAGAGCACCGGGTCACAAATGTACAGCGGAGGGCAGGGGGACCTTGGAGGAGGTCGCCTGTGTCCTGGACATACAGGTGCCGATGGGGCCGTCAAGTGAAATGGGGAGATCAGCTTACAAAGCAGGAGCAGCGGAAGCAAAGGCATGGAGGCCAAACACCCACGGAGTATTTGAGAAAGGATCAGTGAACTGGGGGCCCCAGGACACCCCAGATCCCATGATTGGCTAGGAGGACTCACAGGGCACGGCCCAGGGTTGTACTCATGGCTATTTTACAAAAGGATATGGAACTTAACCAGCAAAGGGAGGGACTTCCCTGGTGGTCCAGTGGTTAAGACTCTCTGCTTCCAGTGCAGGGGGTGCAGGTTTGATCCCTAGTCTGGGAACTAAGATCTCATATGTCACATGGACAAAAAAAAAAATCAGCAAAGGGAAAGGGCACAAGGGCCATACTGCAGGAAACCAGGCTCAGACCTCAGGAGAGTCCCTCCCAGTGAAGTCACCCGTGCTTAACGTCTTCAGTAACGAGCTATGACCACATATGTGAAGAGTCGTCAACTGGGGAAGCTTGTTAGAGACCCAAAGCTCAAGATTTTCACTGGGGGCTGGTCATGGACCAGCCTGGCATGTACCCAAATCCAGATTCCCAGAAGGAAAGCAGGGGTTCAGCATAAACCATGCTGGCTTCCCAGCAGTTTACCCCCAGTGGCCTCTCTCATCAAGGAGTGATGGGAACTTCCTAAAATCCGAGAGTCCAGATGCCAGCCCAGGTCCAGCCTTGCAAGCAGGCCTTTGTCTCAGGCCTGCTGTGCGCCTTCTTTTCTGCATGGTTAGAGTGGACGTGGAGAGGGAGATAGGGGCTGGCTGGGGGGCAGTGGAGGCCACGTCACAAGGGGCCTTTGAGGCCGCGCTGGACTTGATAGTGGGGGTGATGGAGCCACTCACAGGTGATAAACTGGAGGTAGGTCACAACGCCCCAGCCTGAGCTTAGGGAAGATCCTTCTGGAAGCTCTGTAGAGGCTGGGGTGAGAATGGATTGTAGGGGAGTGGGAGGCAGAAGGTGGCTCAGGTTCCAAGGAACCTGTCCTGGCAGGGAGACTGGCCGTTAGGGGTGGGGCACAGGGTTGGCAGGGACCCAGCTCCGGAGCATCTGGGTTGGGAGCTGGGGACAGGCTGGAAGAGGAAGGCTGAGAAATTGCCTGAATTACAAATAACCTGAGCCTCCCTGGGTCCTAGGGCAAAGCTGTTGAGGATTAAACGCAGGAAGATGGAGTAACAGAGAAGCAGGGGGCCGGACATGAGTGCTTGGAGCACTTCAGACAGAGAACAGAACAGGGGGACTTCCCTGGTGGTCCAGTGCTTAGACTCCACACTCCCAATGCAAGATTTCCAGGGTTCGATCCCTGGTCAGGGAACTAGATCCCACGTGCTGCAAGTAAGAGCTTGCATGCCCCAACTAAAGATCCCACATGCCACAACTGCAGAGCCCGAGCTCAACACCAAAGATCCCAAGTGCTGTAGCTAAGATCTGTTGTGACCAAAAAAATTAAAAGAAATAAAGAAATAAATACCCTGACTGAGCCGCAGGCACTGCGCTGGGTGTGGAGGCAGATAACTCACTCTCGCACACATCCTGGGGGCTGGGAAGGTTCTGGGAGGGTGAGCAGAGCAAAGACGGGGCAGCCATGGCCAGTGGGAGGGCTGAGCCCTGGTGAGCTCTGGAAAGGACCCCAGAAGCAGTTCGTTCAACCCCTGGGTGGGCAGACTGAGGCTTGCCCGAAGTCACCTCACCCCCAAGTGGTAGCCCACATCTACCATCCGTGTTTTGCATATACACAGGCATGCACATAGGCATACACACACCCCAGCTGCTAAAGGCAAGTCTGGTCTTGGACCAGTGGGGTGGCGGGGCAGACCCAGGCCATCCCTCGTTGATCCCATCCTGCCCTCCCACCTCATTCTTCAGCATCAAGAAGACAATCTTGATTGTCAACCTTCTTGAGCCCACGGCTCCTGACCACCAGGTCCTACAACCCGAGGGATGGCACGTGAGAGTCTGTGAGCATCTGGAGGCCCCAGGCTGGCGGGTGCAGCCATGCTGGCATGATGCCCAGGGGAACGGGTTGGGGGCCTTCAACTGTGTGGGTGGAGAGCTTGCCAGACAGTAGGCCTGAGCCTGTCAGGCGACCACGTTTCATCTCTGCAGCCCTGTGTCGCCCCACCTGTGTGCCACCAAAGCCGGTCACCCAAGATTCCTCACACACGGAGGGCTTTAGCTCTCAGAAAGCAGAGCCTTCAGGAAACGGGCAGTGTGGGAGGTGGTGGGCACAGGAGGAGGACTGAATGAACTGGGGCCCCCAGGTTGAAACGCCCTCAGCCATGACCCAGGCCCACCCGTCCTGTACCCTTTCTGGGACCACACTGAGCACTGCGCAATGGAGCATTCCTCCCCAGGTGGGCTGCGTTGCTGATGGCCGGGTGCGGAGTGACGAGGGCCCCTCTGAGGTCGGTCCTTTGTGGGAGAGGCATGCCGACCACACCAACAAAAACACAGAGGCAAAGCCTGGCCGCCTCGTGAATCCTCGTGCAGCCCCTTGTCCCCAGGTCTTGGAGAGTGGGGAAGGGTGGCAAAGACATTCCCGTAGCGCAGGTGGGAAAGCTAAGGCTGGGGAGCGGAGGAGGGGGCTGGGCAAGTGATGAGGGTTTGGCTGGGGTTGTGCTTAGAACATCTCGGTTAGCCCAGGGGACAAGAGTGAAGGATCCAGGGACCGTGCTGTGGGCATCATTGATCCTGCGATGTCCCCATGAGCTGGGTGCTCTCCCTGCTGTCCCCTCTGTCCCCTGGCTACTCCTCCTGCCCTCTGGCCACTGTCTCTGGCAGCCTCTCTGACTCCCCAAATCTGGGTGAGGAGTCACAGGCAGACACTGACACACAGCAGGCATGATGTCAGGGCCTGTTGCGCTTACAGGGCCACGGAAATGCTTTGATTCTTTTGATCAATTAGAAGAGGGGACTAAATTTTTAAGGGAAAAAAAAAGAACTGAAAAAAACAAAGTGGGAGAAATGGATATAACCCATCCTGGATTCTATCTTTTTATTTTTCCTGGAAGAAGGTGCCAGATGCCCAGGGGAACGGGTTGGGGGCCTTCAACTGTGTGGGTGGAGAGCTTGCCAGACAGTAGGCCTGAGCCTGTCAGGCGACCACGTTTCATCTCTGCAGCCCTGTGTCGCCCCACCTGTGTGCCACCAAAGCCGGTCACCCAAGATTCCTCACACACGGAGGGCTTTAGCTCTCAGAAAGCAGAGCCTTCAGGAAACGGGCAGTGTGGGAGGTGGTGGGCACAGGAGGAGGACTGAATGAACTGGGGCCCCCAGGTTGAAACGCCCTCAGCCATGACCCAGGCCCACCCGTCCTGTACCCTTTCTGGGACCACACTGAGCACTGCGCAATGGAGCATTCCTCCCCAGGTGGGCTGCGTTGCTGATGGCCGGGTGCGGAGTGACGAGGGCCCCTCTGAGGTCGGTCCTTTGTGGGAGAGGCATGCCGACCACACCAACAAAAACACAGAGGCAAAGCCTGGCCGCCTCGTGAATCCTCGTGCAGCCCCTTGTCCCCAGGTCTTGGAGAGTGGGGAAGGGTGGCAAAGACATTCCCGTAGCGCAGGTGGGAAAGCTAAGGCTGGGGAGCGGAGGAGGGGGCTGGGCAAGTGATGAGGGTTTGGCTGGGGTTGTGCTTAGAACATCTCAGGTTAGCCCAGGGGACAAGAGTGAAGGATCCAGGGACCGTGCTGTGGGCATCATTGATCCTGCGATGTCCCCATGAGCTGGGTGCTCTCCCTGCTGTCCCCTCTGTCCCCTGGCTACTCCTCCTGCCCTCTGGCCACTGTCTCTGGCAGCCTCTCTGACTCCCCAAATCTGGGTGAGGAGTCACAGGCAGACACTGACACACAGCAGGCATGATGTCAGGGCCTGTTGCGCTTACAGGGCCACGGAAATGCTTTGATTCTTTTGATCAATTAGAAGAGGGGACTAAATTTTTAAGGAAAAAAAAAGAACTGAAAAAAACAAAGTGGGAGAAATGGATATAACCCATCCTGGATTCTATCTTTTTATTTTTCCTGGAAGAAGGTGCCCAAGAAAGTCATACTGAGGCCTTGGTCATGGGGTCCCCTTAGAGGCCTGTGTGCCTCCCAGGGCCTCACTGTGGGGATGCTCACTCAATTGCCTCCTCCAGCAAGGGTCATGTCTTACTGTCAGAGCAGGCTTGAAGTAGGCACTGGGTGAATAAAGACAGGCTTGTAAACAGAAAAGTGGTTTACATTGACTGAGCTCTTGCCCTGTGCCAGACACTGTGCTCAGCTCCTGTGAGGCAGACACATTACTATCATGCCCATTTTACAGATGAGGAGGCTGAGAAAGGCTGCAGGACTGGCCCGAGCTGTCAGCCAGGGGAGCCCGAGTGTCGAGTCTGCATCAAGGCCCCAGCCACATCCCCACAGGAGGTGGAGCAGCTGACGGATGTGTCGTTTCCAGAAGGGACAACCTCACATAGACATCAGGCAAGCCCCTGATGTCAGCCTGTGAGTCCTGACCCACGGGCCAGTGCTCTCGAAGGCCCCGGTGCCGCCCTGACCTTCCTCCAGACCACACAGCCCATAACCAGGAGCTGTGCCAGGAGAACCGGGGGACGATAAATGATGACTGCAGCTCACAGGCACTGAACGCCAGGCACCAGCCCATCCAGTCTTCATGGCATCCCTGAGGGCCTTAGGGGACTCTTATTCCCGTTCCAGAAGCCAGCCTGAGAAGTACGCGGAGAGAGGGAGGTGGGACCCGTTGCTTCTGCCTTGGGAACCTGGAGGCAGAGAAGCAAGCCGTCGTGAGACAAGAGACCTGTTAGCCCCTCCGTGAAAGATTAGAATTTCATCGGGCAGAGAAAGAAGGACATTCCAGGCCCAGGCACAGCCTGAGCAAAGGGGCCCCGGGGCGAGGCTGTGGAGGCTCAGCTCGGACTGCAAGCCAGGCCACAGGAGGTCTCCAGCTGCTGCCTTTGGAGGCCATGCGGGGAGAGGCTGTTTGAAGATTGGGGAGAGGGCTGTCTGAAGATTGAGGAGGTGCGGTCAGGCAGGTACTTGGTGCACATTTATTGGGCATTCATGAGGAGTGGAGCACTGTAATAGGTGTGGGGGAGCAGCAGTGACCCACTAGACCTGCCTGGGAGAGTCCCTCTCGGCAAGGGACCCACAGTCTGTCCCTGGCGCCCCCCTGGTTCCAGTAACCTGAATCCATCATCTTTCCCTCCTCTGACTGGACTTCTCCTTCCATAAAACAGGCTTAACCGCACCTGCCACCTGGTGATGGAGCTCTTTGAGCTCCCTGGATAAAAGATCCTGTAAATACAGAGCCCGGTCGTCAGACTGGGTGGAGCAGAGTAGGGAGCCTACATCAGATCCTCAGGAGGCAGAGAAACAGCCCCTGGGGGTGCTGAGGGGGCACCAAGATCCTCTGAGGTTACCGTCCCTTGATGGTTGTCAAACGTATTCCTATAGTCAGCAAGCCTGACATTAAAGTCCCCTGCCCGGCCCCCGCCCCTACTGAGGCTACTCTGCCTGTGATGCTTAAATGACAGACGCCACCACCTTGGCAGCTGATGGGTGTGATGGCCGGAAGGTATGGAGGAGCCTTGGCTGCACGGAGGTGGCTGCAGTGTGTGAATCTGACACAAGCATATGAGTGCCTACCAGGACCCATCCTGGCACAAGGGTCAGGAGTCCAGTGGGAGGCAGACAGGGAGAGGGCTCATCCAGCCATCGTGTGGGGGTATAAGGGGGAAGCCAGGCTTCTGGACGCACAGGAAAGCTACCTCATTTGACTTTGCAAGCAAGCAAGCTCAGTTGCGTCTGACTCTTTGTGACCTTATGGGCTGTAAGCCCACCCCATCCCTCTGTCCATGGGATTCTCCAGGCAAGAATACTGGTGTGGGTTGCCATTTCCTCCTCCAGGGGATCTTCCTGACCCAGGGATCAAACCTGAGTCTCCTGCATCTCCTGCATTGCAGGTGGATTCTTTACCGCAGACTGCAGCTCACAGGCACTGAACGCCAGGCACCAGCCCATCCAGTCTTCATGGCATCCCTGAGGGCCTTAGGGGACTCTTATTCCCGTTCCAGAAGCCAGCCTGAGAAGTACGCGGAGAGAGGGAGGTGGGACCCGTTGCTTCTGCCTTGGGAACCTGGAGGCAGAGAAGCAAGCCGTCGTGAGACAGGAGACCTGTTAGCCCCTCCGTGAAAGATTAGAATTTCATCGGGCAGAGAAAGAAGGACATTCCAGGCCCAGGCACAGCCTGAGCAAAGGGGCCCCGGGGCGAGGCTGTGGAGGCTCAGCTCGGACTGCAAGCCAGGCCACAGGAGGTCTCCAGCTGCTGCCTTTGGAGGCCATGCAGGGGAGAGGCTGTTTGAAGATTGGGGAGAGGGCTGTCTGAAGATTGAGGAGGTGCGGTCAGGCAGGTACTTGGTGCACATTTATTGGGCATTCATGAGGAGTGGAGCACTGTAATAGGTGTGGGGGAGCAGCAGTGACCCACTAGACCTGCCTGGGAGAGTCCCTCTCGGCAAGGGACCCACAGTCTGTCCCTGGCGCCCCCCTGGTTCCAGTAACCTGAATCCATCATCTTTCCCTCCTCTGACTGGACTTCTCCTTCCATAAAACAGGCTTAACCGCACCTGCCACCTGGTGATGGAGCTCTTTGAGCTCCCTGGATAAAAGATCCTGTAAATACAGAGCCCGGTCGTCAGACTGGGTGGAGCAGAGTAGGGAGCCTACATCAGATCCTCAGGAGGCAGAGAAACAGCCCCTGGGGGTGCTGAGGGGGCACCAAGATCCTCTGAGGTTACCGTCCCTTGATGGTTGTCAAACGTATTCCTATAGTCAGCAAGCCTGACATTAAAGTCCCCTGCCCGGCCCCCGCCCCTACTGAGGCTACTCTGCCTGTGATGCTTAAATGACAGACGCCACCACCTTGGCAGCTGATGGGTGTGATGGCCGGAAGGTATGGAGGAGCCTTGGCTGCACGGAGGTGGCTGCAGTGTGTGAATCTGACACAAGCATATGAGTGCCTACCAGGACCCATCCTGGCACAAGGGTCAGGAGTCCAGTGGGAGGCAGACAGGGAGAGGGCTCATCCAGCCATCGTGTGGGGGTATAAGGGGGAAGCCAGGCTTCTGGACGCACAGGAAAGCTACCTCATTTGACTTTGCAAGCAAGCAAGCTCAGTTGCGTCTGACTCTTTGTGACCTTATGGGCTGTAAGCCCACCCCATCCCTCTGTCCATGGGATTCTCCAGGCAAGAATACTGGTGTGGGTTGCCATTTCCTCCTCCAGGGGATCTTCCTGACCCAGGGATCAAACCTGAGTCTCCTGCATCTCCTGCATTGCAGGTGGATTCTTTACCGCTGAGCCACCGGAGAAGCCCAATTTGACTCTGAGTCCAGGACCAACTCTTCTCCCTTCATCTCCCAAAGACCATCATGGCAAAACCCCTTTACGCTGAAGCAGCACCTCTCCTTGCCTGACCTCACACCTGAGGAAACAGGGGCCAGGGAACTTTGGGGATTTGTCCTGGGTCACACAGCCAGACATCGCAGACAGGACAGTTATTTGCATTTTACGAACAAGAGGTGAAGTGGCTCACAGAGCAGACACAGAGCAGGGAAGCGGTGCACCCAGCCTAGACCCTGGGCTGTAGATCATGCCTACCTGCTACCTTTGGCCAGAGCCTAGTCCAGTGCAGTTTCCCTGGTAGCTCAGATGGTAAAGAATCTGCCTGCAATATAGGGGTTCAATCCTGGCTTGGGAAGATCCCCTGGAGAAGGGGATCCTCTGCCAGGCAGAGGCAGGGGGTCTGGGCCCCTCTCACTGAGCTATTCCTCAGCACAGAGCCAACTTCCCCATGAAGAAGGGCAGGTTCAAAGCCCAGGATACAGGGTCCTTTGGGGGCCCACAGAAATGTTTTCATTTCTTTGAAAACCAGAAGAAAAATTGAGTATAATAATAATGAATACTTACTAATGCATCAAGTCTAGATTACAGTCATCTTTCTACCCGTGTGGTTGTAAAATATAATTTAATTTTTTTTTTTTAATGAAGGAAGGGGCCACTGAAGCAGAAGTGGCTGGCAATGGAGAAAGTCACCACGTGGCCCCATAGTAGCAGCCACATTTGTCAGCCGCCAAGAACCTGTTCCAGCTGGGGCAAAGCCTGCCACTTCCACCCTGCCACTGTTTGTGAAATGATGATGGAGAAAGGAGGAACAAGAAGAGAGCCGTGAAAAAGAGAGAAGGGTGCTGGGAGAAGACTGGACAAATGAGTGGCAGCCGGACAGAGAGGGAGTCTGAAAGTGCAGAGCATTGCTGAAGAAGAGAGCAGAGAGGCAGGGGCAGCAGAAACAAGGAGACAGGGCTGTGTGTGACTGCCAAGTCTGAAAAGATCCCATCAGAGAGGACAGTCAGGACCGAGGGAGGAGCCTGGCACAACCATGGGAGCCTTGAATGACAAGCCCAGGGGTTTTCCAGGGGCCCTTATTATGTTTCTATTCCTGCCGTAACAAACGACCACAAATTCGGTGACTTAAAGCAATAGAGACTTGTTCTCTCATAGTTAAGAAAATCAGAAGTCCAAAATCAAAATTACTGGACCACAGTGGCTAAAACTTCGTGCTCCCCAAGCAGCGGGCCTGGGTTCGATCCGTGGTCAGGGAACTATTAATAGATCGCATATGCTGCAACTAACAGTTTTCATGCTGCAACTAGAGATGCATGTGTCCCAATGAAGGTCGAGATCTTGAGTGTAGCAACTAAGGCCTGGCTCAGCCAAATAAATTACTTTTTAAAAAATCACTGGACCAAAGTCATGATCAGTAGGGCTTTGTTTCTTTGGAGGCTCGAGGAGCGATTCCGTCCCTGGCTTCTCCCAGCTTCTGATATCTGCCAGCATTCCTTGTCTTGTAGCCACACACTCCAATTTCTGCTTCTGTGGCTGCACTGCCCTCTCCTCTTCTCCTCTGCCTCTTTCTTCAAAGGACACTGGTGATTGCATTTAGGATTCACCTTGATAATCCAGGATAATCTCCCCATCTCAAAATCCTTCCATTTAATTGCATCTGCAAAGACTATCCATGTGCAGTAACATTCACAGGAGCTAAGGATTAGAACCTAATATTTTGGGGGCCCATGGTTCACCTACTACAGGCCCATAGAGTCAACATAATTTAGTCAGGGCTGCCTCCAGCCAGCCTGTGGGCATGGCCCTCTCCTGTGGCCTGTGGAAGGCACTTGGCCTCTTGCTTTACAAACCAGCATATCCTGGGAAGGGAGTCCTTCTGCCAGGATCCCTGGAGAGAAGTGAAGCCGGTGTGCAATGGAGGTGGCAGGATATGGAAACTCCATTGGAACTGGCTAGGACAGAATGGAGGAGTTAAGCACCTTGGGGAGGACAAGGTGTCAAGAGACGGCCCCTTCCCCTACTTGGATGCTGACTCTAAATCTGATTTGAATTCTCATTTAACTCATCCCATGGTCACCAGATACTCAGACCGGAGCCAGCCCTTGTCTTCAGGAAGCTCAAAGTCTTAACCCCAGAAGTAAGCACTGTGGTCTTCAATGGGCTGTTAGCACAGGTTACACTTTTCCAGGTGGGGCAATGAAGACCCAGGGATGGGCAGGGGTGGGGTGAGGGCTCATCTTTGCCCGGAGCTGGCTGAGCACAGGACTTCCTGTTTCCTCAGTCCTCTGACCCCAGCATCTTCCTGTCTGGATTTCATCACTTTGAGTCTCTTCCTCTTGGCACTTTAAAAGTGAAATAACACCGTTTCACCTTCTCTTAGCACAGGAAGTACTTCTCCCAAGTGGGGCCCTTTCTGTGCCTGTAGAGCTGGCTCGTGGGGAACCAGGGCCCTGGACCCTTGGAGTCAGGCAGTGTATTTATTATTCACTTAAGTATCTATCAAGCACTTATTCCACAAGCAGATCTGAGTAAGGCATAGGAATAGATAGCCAGTCTTGCCTTCTCAGCACCAACTGGGGCAAGTGTCCTCCTTAAAATGAAAAAAAAAAAAAAAAAGCTTCTGCCATGAAATTTCAGAGAATCTTTTAATCTCAATTTCGCCTTTTTCAAGCTGTGTGACTTTAAGCAAATCACTTAAAAACTCTACAAACCTATTTCCAGACATGCTTTTTTTTTTTTTTTTAAGTGTGATACCTAAGAGAACAATTAGGCATAAGCCTCCAACAATCATTTTTTTAGGGGAGGGGGAGGTCCCCTAAGGGCTAACTTCTACCCCTCCAGGTGGGCCCTAGGCCATCAGGGGTCCTCAGTGTCCCCTCCTCTCCACTTCCGTGTGCCCTCCTCAATGCCTTTAAGGTCCTGGCACCCCGGCCCTATCGAGTCAGCTTGCGGAGCACTGGGACCCAGATGATCGCGGGTGGGGTGAGGCGCGTGAGACGGTGCTAGTAGAAGTCTCAGGTGTTTTCAGCCACCAGGCCCAGAGTCAAGCGCACAGTCAGGCCGGCTTCAGCGGAGTACCCCAGCAGGGAGGGATCACAGCCTCCTCACCGGCGCCTCCCACGCGCGGATGCTGGTCTGGTCCTGCCCCGCCCACTGGGCCCACGCGGCGGGCGGGGCGAGCCGGGGCCTTTGTGTTCAAACCGCCCAATGGGCGGTGGCAGTGGGCGGTGACGCGGACGGAGTCTGGCCAATGGGTTGCGGCCTGTCAGCGTTGACTGACAGGCGCACACATACACACTCGGCCACGCGCGCGCCGTCCGGCCCCACTCGCGCAGCGCAGTTCAGCGCGGGCCGCATTGTCCGCCTGCCAGCCCGCCTGCCTCTTCTCCCTGCGCACCCGGGTCCCCGCGCCGACCGCCTCTCCCCGGATTCCGACGCGGTAAGGGGGGGCGGCGCGCCCGGGCGGCGCGGCGGGCCTCGGAAGCCCCCGGCCTTGTACTGAGCAGCGGCGGAGGCAGGTAACAGCCGGCCGTGGGCCTCTGGCGGGCGGACGCGCCCTGCGAGGGTGATGGGCCGCCCTCGCCCCCTTCCCCGCAGGTCCCGGGCCGGCCTGACCCCGGGGTCATCGTCAGGCCGCACCGGCCAGAGCCGAGCTGCCCAGGCCTGGTTCTTCCTCTCCAGCCAAGCTGGGCCAGGCTCCAGCCCCGCCCGGAGTACGCCCCTGGGCCAGTCGAGAAGGGCCAAGCGCCAAGGCCGTCCTGACTCATCGCCGCGCCGCCGGGCCCCCCTCCGGGACTGGCCGCCCCACTGGTCGGTCCAAAGGGCAGATGTCTCCGGGCGAGACTTCCCCGGGCCGAACCTCCCGGGGAGGAGGGGAGCGGAGACCTGGTTGTCCAAACCGGCCCAGGCCGGTGCCTGCGTTTTCGTGCCAGTTCGGCAGTTTCTAGGGACTGGCAGTTCTCTGCTTCTGCCGCCGCCTGTCAGAACTCTGGGAATAGGGAGGAGGCCCATTTTGTTCAGTTCTAAAAAAAAAAAAGGCAAACAAATAGGGGGCGGGAGTGTTACTTAGAGCAGAGAGGCAGGGACAGGCGCGTGGTTGGTAAAAAAAAAAAAGAGAGAGAGAGAGAGAAATCTCCCGCAGGTTCAGCCAGTAGGGCATGAAGGGGGGAAGAGAGCATCTGGAGCGGTTTGCCCGTCCCAGGAGGGAATGCGGTGTGAAAACGTCAGGCGGAGAATGCCAAGATCTAGGTTAAGTCGGAAGAGTGGCTGGATACTGCCATATAAGTTTGTGATGAGGGCGGGAAAGGTGGAGTTGAAAAAAGGATGTGGTCAGCTCAAAAGTGGGGCTGCTGCTGCTGCTAAGTCACTTCAGTCCTGTCCAACTCTGTGCGACCCCAAAGACAGCAGACCACTAGGCTCCTCCGTCCCTGGGATTCTCCAGGCAAGAACACTGGAGTGGGTTGCCATTTCCTTCTCCAATGCATGAAAGTGAAGTCGCTGGGTCGTGTCCGACCCTCAGCGACCCCATGGACTGCAGCCCACCAGGCTCCTCTGTCCATGGGATTTTCCAGGCAAGAGTACTGGAGTGGGGTGCCATTGCCTTCTCCAAAAGTGGGGAGGGGTGTTTTATTTGAGGGTATCTTAACGGTGTGTGTTGCTGGGGGCGGTGTCTATTCTGATATGCAAAAGATTTGAGCTCCTAGAGGCTCACCTCTTGTTTTGTTTTGGAGGACAGAGCCTTGCCCTTTTTCATCTTGTGAAACCCAGGCTGTTTTGTGATAGCAGTTACCACAAACTGTTTTGTGATAGCAGAACCCTAGGAAAAAGACGAAAAGGCACCCCTCTGGGAGGGTGTGTATTGCTGATGGTTTTCAGCAACCCCTCCCCCAGCCCCAACACACACACACACACACACACACACACACACACACACACACACACACACAC
>SJYC01040176.1:0-88475 GCA_006408675.1 Madoqua kirkii | reverse complement strand
TGTGATAGCAGAACCCTAGGAAAAAGACGAAAAGGCACCCCTCTGGGAGGGTGTGTATTGCTGATGGTTTTCAGCAACCCCTCCCCCAGCCCCAACACACACACACACACACACACACACACACACACACACACACACACACACCTCTCCATCTATATATTTCTTTGTATTGTTGCCAGCATCAGCCTGAGTTCTGTATAAACACTTTTGCTTTGTTCCTGCCCCAGGGCAAAAGCTTCATCAACTTTACCGGGGCAGGGTTAAGAGGAGGAACCTGTGCCTGTGTGGGCTTCTGGAGCCTTCAGGTAGGGAGGGTAGTAGTGGGGGTGGAATTACCTTATAAGGAGTTGCATATAGAAAAGTACCCAGGCCAGCTTCCTGCTGTGGCTACTACCAGTCGTTCCCTTTACCAACCGTGGCTTAAACCAGGGACGATGCCAGGTGAGCATCCTACCTGTCAGGACACCAATAAGTCCCAAGACATGAGACTGCTTATATTCCAGAAGAGAACTTTGTAGAATTCTCTACCCACCAACTAGATCTCCTGGTTTCCACAATGTGAGTTGGGATGTGTTAGGAGCCTATGGCCACTACACAACCCAGAGAAGTAGTAATTTAAGTGTCAAACAGGAGCGGCTTCCATGGTGGCTCAGTAGTGAAGCATCCACCTGCCAAGGCAGGAGACATGGGTTCTCTGCCTGATCCAGGAAGGTTCCACATGCCACAGAGCAGCTAGGCCCATGCACCACAACTACCGAGCCAGCCAGTGCAACGAGAGAAGGCACTGCAGTGAGAAGCCCGCGTGGCGCAGCAGCAGAGATGGAGCACAGCTTAAAAAAAGTATCAACTGGGAATATTAGAGGTGGTAGCAAGTCACAAGTACTACTAGGGCCAAAGTGTAACAGTGCCGTTGTAACACAGGCCAACAAAGGCACCATGTTTAGAGTGCTCACACTGGTTATCAGAGGTTCTGAATTTGGGTTTCTAGAGCTGAAAGGTTTATTAATCCCCCTGTGCTGTAGAATGCCGCCTTTTGCCAGGTCACCTTGGCCTTGTCCCAGAGCCTTGGTTTCCACCCACTGTGGTGACTGGTCTGGCTGGTAGAGGCTGACAGAATCTCACACAGCTGCTCCACAGGCCTGTTTTGTTAGTTTGTTAACCAATATTTGTAATGTAACAGCTCTGTCCACAGCCTGTTCCGAACATAATTTTTTTTTTTAAAAAGTCGCTCAGTCGTGTCGGACTCTTTGCAACCGCATGAACTATACAGTCCGTGGAATTCTCCGGGCCAGGACACTGGAGTGGGTAGCCTTTGCCTTTTCCAGGGGATCTTCCCAACCCAGGGGTCGAACCCAGGTCTCCCGCATTGCAGGTGGATTCTTTACCAGCTGAGCCGCCAGGGAAGCCCAAGAATACTGGAGTAGGTAGCCTATCCCTTCTCTAGCAGATCTTCTAGACCCAGGAATCGAACCAGGGTCTCCTGCACTGCAGGCGGATTCTTTACCAACTGAGCTATCAGGGAAGCCCTCTGAGCATAATGGAGGCTATCTAAGACTCTCGGTGGGGACACGGCAACACCTTTCTGAAACAACTTGAAAACTTCCTGGCGGAGTGGAAAGACCCAGGCCCCACCGCAGCACACTCTGCCTCTGTCACTTACAGGCTGGGTTACTGATCCTCTCAGCAACCCCAGGTTCCCCCCTGTACAGTGGGAGCGGTGATACCTCCCTTGATCTTAAGGATCAGAAATGAGTATGTCAGGAGCCCCGTACCCAGGAGGCATTTAACCGAGTGTTTTATCACCACCATCAGCATCGTATCAAGAGGCACTGATGTTGCAGGCCAGTAATCACTAATGGGCTAGGCACGCAGGCTCCAGCAGAATGTAGGCGGGGGTTACCGTGGAAAGGCTTTCTGGAGTCAGAGTTTGACTGGGGCTCTGAATCAAAAGGTACAGCTACCAAGAAAGGAATGCACGTTCCACTTAAGGGAAACAAGCTAGAACAAGAATGGGCACAGCTTTAGGGACTGGGCAGCCCAGTAAGACGGCTGGACTGGAGAGTCTGTGCAGGGCAGCAGTGATGAGCAGCGTTTATTTAGCACCCGTGGCCTACCTAGCAGGTGCCACAGGCTCCGCCTCGTGTCAGAGGTTGCAGAAGGCCAGATTCTGATCTCGGAGCTCAGCATCCAATAATTTGAAAGTTTGGAAATCCTGTGAACCTGCTTTAAGAGGCTGGCAGAGTGCAGAGGGCTGCAGGTGGGTGGGGCGGGGATGCTTAATCAATGCCGGGTCTCGCCCACGTGTCAAGCTCTTCGGTTGAATGCACAGGGGAGTGTGTTCGCTGGGAGGCTGTGTCTTGTCTCTCCTTCCCGCCCCTGCCACCCTGGCCCCAGGGAGGAGCTGAAAGCAGCCCTGAGCCTCACCTGGCCGCCTTTCTCTCCCCAGACTGCCTTCAGGGGAAGGGTCCCCCCGCCCACCTGATCATGTCTCGCGAAGCCAGCGCCTAACGCGCTACTCCTCCCAGGGTGATGATGACGGCAGCAGCAGCAGCGGAGGGAGCTCAGTGATGGGGAGTCACAGCACCCTGTTTAAGGACAGCCCTCTCAGGTAGGGGATCACCTCCACCCCCAGCCCACCGAGCAGATGTCTTGGACCCTTCACCATGCTGCCTCTTTCCATTGTGACTTCCGTGGGCAGAGACCAGACCTTGCCCATGTCCGGTCAGCCACACCAAGGGGGACAGCCACATCTCCGAGGATGCCAGGGCCCAGCACTGTTTCTTCTCTCTGAGCTGGGCTGTCTCATATTCAGAGAACAGGAAGTGGAGAGGCAGTTTCAAGCATAAGCTAGGCCGGAAACCCCAAAACCAAGTGCTGAGCTCACAGGAATCCTTCTGCTGAGGATGGCTGTGCCAGACCCATAGCCGCCTGCCTCCCTATCCATCCGTCTGTAGGGCCTCAGCAAGGCCAGTGAAGCAGCTGAGGACATTAACAAGTTCAAGGGCACCTGGGATGTGAGCTAAGGCAGGTGTCCCCTCCTCGCATCCTGCCTCCTGGCAGGTGCAAGGCCCGGATGACAGGCCCCCCCCCCGCCGCCTCCCCCGAGGAAGCTTTGAGTAGCTCTCCGAGGCCAGGTCAGCTTTGTCTGGGTTTCCAGTGGGTGGCAGAAAAGACTAATCCATCAGGAAGCATGAAAGAACGCTGAGGCTTTGAAGTCGAGACCTGGATTTGAATCCTGACTCCCTCACTGAGCTTACCTAACTGCTTGTGAGATTTAGAGATAATGGGAGCATGGAAAGTACCTGCTTTGCGTGGCAGACAGTCAGTAGATGGAGGTTGTTAGTTGCCTAGCAATACAGCTACCCACCCGACCCCCACCTCCCCACGCCACTCACCGTAGGAGGGCAGAGCATTCCAGGCCGGCTCACCTGCCTGCTCCTGCCTCTCCTCTCCTGGCTGACCTCCCACAGGACCTTGAAGAAGAAATCCAGCAACTCAAAGCGCCTCTCCCCAGCACCACAGCTGGGCCCCTCCTCGGACACACACACCTCCTACTACAGCGAGTCCGTGGTCAGGGAGTCCTACATCGGCAGCCCGCGGGCCGCCTCCATCGCCGCCTCCCTCACCAGGAACTCCCTCCTCGACGACCCCTACTGGAGTGAGTATCCGCAACCCTCCTCCAGGGCCTTGGCTTCCTTTGGAAATTTATGGTTCAAAATCCACCCCCACCCCCCAGGGGGTTTCCTAACCATTGCTGGGCCAGAAGAGGGGCGCCCCACCTTTGGAAATCCTGGGGAGAGCAGCCAGATGTCTGAACTCCCAAGTCCTTTTAGATGATGAAGAAGCCACAAGTCTGCTCTAGACTTGGGAGCCAGTGGACGCCGCCTCCCCCGAGGAAGCTTTGAGTAGCTCTCCGAGGCCAGGTCAGCTTTGTCTGGGTTTCCAGTGGGTGGCAGAAAAGACTAATCCATCAGGAAGCATGAAAGAACGCTGAGGCTTTGAAGTCGAGACCTGGATTTGAATCCTGACTCCCTCACTGAGCTTACCTAACTGCTTGTGAGATTTAGAGATAATGGGAGCATGGAAAGTACCTGCTTTGCGTGGCAGACAGTCAGTAGATGGAGGTTGTTAGTTGCCTAGCAATACAGCTACCCACCCGACCCCCACCTCCCCAGCCACTCACCGTAGGAGGGCAGAGCATTCCAGGCCGGCTCACCTGCCTGCTCCTGCCTCTCCTCTCCTGGCTGACCTCCCACAGGACCTTGAAGAAGAAATCCAGCAACTCAAAGCGCCTCTCCCCAGCACCACAGCTGGGCCCCTCCTCGGACACACACACCTCCTACTACAGCGAGTCCGTGGTCAGGGAGTCCTACATCGGCAGCCCGCGGGCCGCCTCCATCGCCGCCTCCCTCACCAGGAACTCCCTCCTCGACGACCCCTACTGGAGTGAGTATCCGCAACCCTCCTCCAGGGCCTTGGCTTCCTTTGGAAATTTATGGTTCAAAATCCACCCCCACCCCCCAGGGGGTTTCCTAACCATTGCTGGGCCAGAAGAGGGGCGCCCCACCTTTGGAAATCCTGGGGAGAGCAGCCAGATGTCTGAACTCCCAAGTCCTTTTAGATGATGAAGAAGCCACAAGTCTGCTCTAGACTTGGGAGCCAGTGGGGTGGGTCCTGGTTCACCCTTCCTTGGACTCAAGGGAGCTCAGGAGGGGCTCAGAGTAGATTCCATCTGCCCATCAGACATGCTCCTCAGGGCGTCCCCAAGAACACCACCTCCCCCTTTGGAGCATCTGCCCCAGGAGAACCCCAGGTTCTTCCCTCGGCAGGTGAGGACCTGCGGGTGAGGAGGAGGAGAGGCACGGGCGGCACCGACAGCAGCAAGGTCAACGGGCTCCCGGAGAACAAGCTCTCCGAGGACTTCCTCGGGTCCTCCTCGGGCTACTCCTCCGAGGATGACTACGTAGGTAGGCGACGTCCTCCTTCCCCAGGCTTGGGGAGACGCTCCGCCAGGTTCCCGGGCCTGTGGGAAGCCGGGGAGGGTGCCCTGACAGCTTGGGAGAGCACCCGTGTCTGGCTGGGTGCCGCTGCTGGGCCACCGTGGTACCCGAGCCAGGCTGGGGGTGGTCCTGGATATGCTGGGCTGCGATGGCCAGGCTCCATGAGGCCCCGAGCAGCCTGTGGCCAGTCCCCTTGTTTGATGTTTCCAGCAAGTGTTTAGCATGAGCCTTCACACACAGAAGGTGCTTGATTCCTTAGTCCAGTTCTGAGTGGCTTGAGGGACTGCTGGGAAGCAGAGGGAAGCAGTCAGGAGTTCGAGGGAAATAGAACATTGGGAGCCGAGCACGTCACTCCAGCAGCGTTTACTGACCTGCTGCCTGCCAGCCTGAGTCAGCTGGGGACACGAAGGAGAGTGACACACGGTTTCAGCTCACAGGCCAGAGGAGCAGACAGTCAGCATCTTCCATATTCCAGGGCTCTTAGGAAGGAGGACGGTGGTTAGGACTCTCCGCTTCCACTGCAGTGGGTGTGGGTCCCACCCTTGGTTGGGGAAGTTAAGATCCCACACGCCACGTGGTGCAGCCAAAAAGAATAAAAAAGCATGAAGACAATGAACCGTTCCCTCTCCCCCCGCCACCCCACAGGCTACTCGGAGACAGACCACCGGGGTTCAGGGTCACGACTGCGGAATGCTGTCTCCCGGGCGGGCTCTTTGCTCTGGATGGTGGTCACCTCTCCAGGTGGGTGCAGACCGCTCTGTGCATGAACGCGTCCGTTTTCTCCGGCAGTTACTTTTGCCCGTCTTTCTGCGGTTGGGCATCCAAATCCGTTACAGAGACTGTAGCATCACTGGGAGAAGCTTGTTCCAGAATAATCGCTGGGAGCGGAGAGCCACAGGAGCATGCTTGCTTGGAAGCGGGATGGAGGGCGTTGGCTGCACGGGTGGGCGGTTGGGATAATGGGAACTGGGAGGCATTGGACAGGACAGAGGTGCACTGGCTGTCCGGCTGGGGTTGGGGCAGGGAGAGCCGCGGGGAGAGACCTGCTAGCCGATGGTTCAGGGTGACACTTGGGCTCC
Source organism: Madoqua kirkii (assembly GCA_006408675.1). NCBI lineage: Eukaryota > Metazoa > Chordata > Mammalia > Artiodactyla > Bovidae > Madoqua > Madoqua kirkii. The sequence goes on along the minus strand of SJYC01040176.1, from coordinate 82,396 downwards.
CTGGGCCCTCTTCCAGGCCGGCTCTTCGGGCTCCTCTACTGGTGGATCGGCACCACCTGGTACCGCCTGACCACAGCTGCCTCCCTCCTTGACGTCTTCGTTTTAACCAGGTGAGCGAAACTGACAAGGAATCAGAAGGCCTGGGCAGGGGGGTGGCCAGTAAAGCATCTAAACCTGTACGCGATCGTTTCTCTGAAGAGTTTTTCCCCATTACTTGCTGCTTGTATTAGAGAGCGTGGAGTGGACGCCCAAAGCTTGACTCTGCCTGATAGAGGGTGGGACGCAGGGTCAGGTTTTGCTCCTTGAATTTATAGCTCATCAGGGAGCGTTCCGGAACGCGGTTCTTGTTTCTCCTCGGGTACTTCTGCTGAGCACCAGCCCAGCCACTTCGGAGTCTCAGAGAAGCTCGGCCTTACTCCCAGGGGCCAGGCCTTAGGCTCTGGCCGGCTGGTGGTATCTCCCATCATCGAGGGCGTGGTACTCTCGGCCCCCAGTGTTTCCCATGCTGTGTTCAGAAGCCACAACCGGGTGCGGCCTGAGGATGCTGTGGGTCTGTTCCCCCAAGTCCCTGACCCAGCAGAGCCAGATTTGGGGAGCTGGTCCTTGGGCAGAGGAAGGAACACTGAACCAGGAGGTTAGTGTCCCTTTGGCCCTAAACCTGGTTGGAGTGGACAGCCAACTGTGCTGAAAAGATGAGCAAGGATGAATTCATGTCACCAAAAAAGGCTCCTTGTTTTTCTAAAAGAAATATTGTCTGTTTAAGGAATTAATTTTTTTTTTCTTCTATATTTGCTTGCCTATAAGACCTCTGTGTGTAACAGTTTTAGGTTATTCAAGGACCCCGGGATTTATTTTTAATAACATCAATACAATTCAGAGTCAGAACTGTCCCCATCACTCCAAGCTCTGCAGGTAAAGCTCTCAGCATCCAGTCTGGCCCTGGCAAGATGCGAGGCTTGAGGGTGTCCCCTCCCACTGTAGGTCAGCACTCTAGGGACTCCCTGAGGATACCCAGAGGCCCTGGAGGCCTCCTGACCCCTCCGCCCGCCCTCTCTCCCCTCTTGTGGTCCAGACGCTTCTCATCCCTGAAGACGTTCCTGTGGTTCCTCTTGCTACTGCTGCTTCTGACCGGCCTGACCTATGGTGAGTCGCCCACTGTCATGGGAAGGGAGGACTCTCCATGTGGAAACAGTGCTGATGAGCCAGAGGGGCAGGCAGAGTGTGCGCCGAGGGTGGCGCTGAGCAGAAATGTGAAAACTGGAGGGACGCTGAAAAGCTACAGTAAGCAGAAAGACAAGGCGGGGTCGGATCAAGCCTAGGCAACATCCTGTCTGGCTCTCCTGGGCCCTTTGGTGATCAGCGGATGGAAGGGGCAGTGCCCCAACCCGCCGATCTTGTCGTTGGTTTGGGTGGCTCTGCTGGACTGCCTGGCATGTCCAGAGCATCCTTGGAAGCCTTGGGGCCAGAAGATGCCCCGTTAGAGGAGTGCTGGGGTGGAAGGCAGGGACTCTGACTCTGTCATTAGCGCTCACTTTCCCTCCATTCCAAGTCAGGGTATAGCGTGGGTTACTGAATTATTACTCCATCAAGGCTTCAGCTGTCTTTAAGATCAAAACAATGAAGTAGGAAAGAGAAGTAAGAGCACTTTTTTGCACCAAGATACTAAATTACATTTCGTTTGCAAGATGTTCTGTGTTGTCCTGATCTCTATCATTGAACTTTCACATTTTTTTTATAGTTATAACACTTTTCTATGAGCGTCCCCTGTGGCCCCCAGGCTCAAAGTTACCAGTTTATAACTAAAGACCATGCTTTATTATTATTATTTTTTTGAGGTTTTTTTTTAGCATCTACTGAAGTTGTATTTCTTTAATTTATACCAAAGTAGGACATCTTTCCAAGTGTTGATTCCCTTGCTGTTATAAGAACAGCTTGTTCCTATTCAGTGGAAACTGGGTGTCACTCTTAAAACAATAATCACGACTTTATGATCATATAGCGTTATGTTCAGGAAGCACATTCCCTCGTGTTATCTCAGTTTGTTTCACCATCCCCTCATGGGGTTGGCGGAGCCAAGGTCGCCATGGCCTCATGAGGAGAGGCACATAGAAAGTCTGGAAGGCAGAGGGCTGGAGTGACCAGCTCGGGGAGGGCAGTAAGCAAAGGTCTGTGCGGAGGGTCTGCTTAAAGCCCTGTGGTCACGTGCTTCCCATTGCGCCTGCTCGAGGCCAACAATTACGTGGCAAGCCTGGCATCTTACCAGGCTGGAGACCCCACAGCCAGTATGGCTTCTCCAGGCGCTGTCGTGACCATGCACACTTGCACACGCACACGCACAGCTCAGGAGTGAAAACAGGTGGTCCCCTAAAGCAGTGTGTCTTTGTGTGGCAGCCTTGTGCTCTGTTCTGGGGCCACAGGCAGCCTCTCTGAGCGGGTGGATTCTGTTCCAGTGGCAGCTCAACTATGGCCAAACATTAGAGTCACCTGGGGAGCTTTTAAAGCTGATTGCAGGGGGATCCGCCCAGGCCAGCACTCACATCCTGCCAGGTGGGGCCAGACGCTGCTGGAGAAGCTCCCTGGGTGACTCTCCTGTACAGTCTGAACCGAGAAGCACCTTCAGGGCCTCTGGGCTCCATCCCTGGACAGTCCTCAGCTTCCAGCGATTTCCTGCAAGCCTTACCATCTATGGAAAGATGAGGATTCCTGAGGGGATGTGAGAATGCTTACACTCTGTGATCATCAGGTGGAGGTTGCTACCTTGGTGGGGGAACCTCCGTCCCTTGTACCACCTTCGACAGGAGCGAGGCTCCCATGAGTGAGACAGGCTAGTGACGAGCGCTGCTTGTGCACCTGCCGTGCTCCCTGGCGTGTGCCTCCTCACTGGGCCCCAGCCCCAGTAACTATCCTCTCCTCTGCGTGCAGGAGCCTGGTACTTCTATCCCTTCGGGCTGCAGACGCTCCACCCCGCTGTGGTCTCCTGGTGGGCCTCGAAGGGGAACATTGGGCAGCGTGAGGTGTGGGAGTCCAGAGACTCATCCCCACATATCCAGGTGAGCATCTTAGGGTCGCAGCACCCGCCCCTCCCCACCGCCGTCGGCCTGCATTTGCCATGACATTCCTTGCCCGCCCTCCTCACACTCCCAGCGGGTGAGATGCTGCCTGTCTCCTAGGACACCTTCCTTTCTCTACTGTTCTTGGTGCAGGGAGGAGGGCCACCTGCAGCAGTCCCGTGGTTAAGACTCTGCGCTTCCACTGCAGGGGACACGGGGTTGATCGCTGGTCAGGGAATTAAGAGCCCGCAAGTGGCACAAAAAGAAAAGTGCCAGCACTGGAATAGGTTGTGAATGCACAGGTCCTCCAGGTAGCGTTTCTGGTCTGAGCAAGGGCAGCTGATCTTGGCTAGGCCCTCTCGACTAGAGCATCCATGGTGGACTGGCGGGTCAGCAGGGGCGGCTGGTCTAGGCCTGGCCGGGCTGCACCTTCAGTGTCCGGCCAGCTAGCCTGGGCTTGCTCTCACAGCAACCGGCCGGGGTTCAGGAGGGTGGAGTCAGGTCAGACTTCAAGGACTTCACTTCTGCCACATGCTGTTGGCCAGATTCAAGGAGGGGGGAAAGGGACTCCGCCTCTCGTGGGAGCACCTGGGAAGCCAGACTGCAGAGGGTGCAGGTGTGGGGAGGGCAGGACAGGGGCCGTTTTCTGCATCCTGTCAGAGACTAAAGATGGACCAGGCCCAGGCCATGTCCTCAAGAGGCCTGCGGTCCAGGGCAGGAGGGGTGATGCGCGCACAGACGGCAGCAGTGTGTGTGCAGGTTCTGGGCTCTGCGATGAGGATGCAGAACTCTCTGTCCTCTGATTACTATTATGTGAACTTTGCTTGCATCCTGCTGAATTTAACTTGGCAGCACATTTTTAACCATTTATTTTGGTGGATAGTACTTTCCTGACCGTGATGTTATTATTTCACAAAATAATGTATTTTTTTTAATCACTAGTAAAGACAGTTCAGTTTCAGGACCAGCTTTTCTGTAAAATGGGGGAAGTAAAGGATGAACCTATCTTTGTATTTACTTTCATCTGCATTAAAAAATAGTTGCCTAGGAAGAGTTGGTGGTCAAGGCTCTGGGTAGATGGGGCAGAGGTTAGGACCTTGACATTGCTGCTTGCTTCTTGAGTCACGCAAATACTGCCTAGTTTAAAAATGGAAGTTTTGAAAGTTGAAAGCCCAACCTCTGTTCCCAGTAGGCTCCTGCCTTTTAATCGAGTCGACAGGCTGTGTGTTTCTGGGACTCCCTTCCGTTTCTCTTTAGGAATCTCTGTTGGCATGAGTCCCTCACCTCTGTGGCTTTTCCCTCCCCACCCCGCCAGGCCGAGCAGCGCATTCTGTCCCGGGTACACTCGCTGGAGCGGCGCCTGGACGCTCTTGCTGCCGAGTTCTCGTCCAGCTGGCAAAAGGAGGCCCTGCGGCTGGAGCGCCTGGAGCTGCAGCAGGGGGCTGGTGGGCAAGGAGGCGGAGGTGGTGGCCTGAGCCACGAGGATACCCTGGCGCTCCTGGAGGGGCTGGTGAGCCGCCGCGAGGCTGCCCTGAAGGAGGACCTCCGCAGGGACACTGCTGCTCGGATCCAGGTAGGGGACAGGAGCTGAGGGGCCTTACAACCCCCTGTATGGGCGACACCCTGGGTGTGTGGGGTGGAGGGGGCGAGGGCCCACACTCCCTGACATGAGAGAGACTGCAGTGCATTGTCATTTCAGGGTCAGATGGCTCTGCCACTTGGCAGTTACCTTCTCTAAGCCTTACTTTCCCTCTCTTTGCAATGGAGGCTCTCCTGTCTGCCCCGTCCCTGGTCTTGAGAACAAGAGGTTGGAGTGCATCTGGCACAGTGCCCGTGTAGGTGTGGCATGCAGGTGTGCAGTTAAGACTGAGAGGAGTCTTGCATGTTTCCAGAAGGCACTGTAGCAGAAAGGCTAGGAGCTGAAGTTTGCAATCAAACAGGCCTGGTTTGAATTCCAGTTACACCACTTACTGGTTTTAAGTGGCCCTCTGAGCATGGCTCAGTAGAATCCTCAGCCTCTCTCCTATACCTGATAGGAAGAGCTGGTCACCCTGAGATCAGAGCATCAGCAAGACTCAGAGACCTTTTCAAGAAGATTGTCCAGGCCTCACAGGTTGGTGAGCTTGGGGCTTGATCCAATTCATCATCTCTTCTTGGGCTGAGACACCTTGGCCCCAAAGGGTCTGCTTAGACATAGAATGGGGAGAAGGATGTGTAGTCTCCTGACTTCTGCTTAAACTGAATCCCCCTGGGCTGGAACAATCTGCAAAGATGATGCCCTAGGGGTGTGCCAGAGGACAGGAAGGGCTGCCTTCAAGTGGCCTGGGCATAACAGGCTGAATGAATGAGTGAACGGCTGAATGCCTGAGAACAGTAGTTACGGAATGAGACTCGCGTCAGGACATCAACTGGGAGGCCAGCTTGACATTTGCTGGAACAGCCAGGAGGCCCTGGGGAGGGGATATGGTTAAGCAGAGAGACCCCAAAAGGAACAGATCCTGCTCTGGGAGACTGATTGCTGTGAGCCCGACAGTCCTTGAATTGGTGCCTTTTTCCCGCTGATAGGAATCTGAGGCTCGACTCCAGCAGCTGAAGTCAGAGTGGCAAAGGTAATGGGCGCTGCCGTCTGTCCTAGGCTTGTTCATCTCCAGCCTCCCCGTTCCCACCTCCAGACAGGACTAGGGGGCAGAAACCCAGAGCAGAGTTCTGTGTCCCAGGCTGAGAAGGAGATGGTGGAAAACTGGCTCAGGACCGTCTGCTCCGAGCCTGTCCTTGAGGGGCAGTGGTGGTCGGGGCAGGGGATCGCGGGCACTGCTGGGTAATCAGGATTCCTGGGTTCATTTATAGGTGCACCATCCTTTCTGTGCAGCCTCTTGCCAGCTGCCTCCCCGTGTCCCAGACGCCCATACTGGTGGAGGATCTGAGAGCTGAGGCAGTGAATTCTGGATCTGGGCTTAGGAGGGAAGCAGGATAATAACTAGCTCCTTGGGATATGCAGGCCAAGCGTAGGCATCAGAGCTGTGTTCAACAGCCTCAGTTTAGAACCCCCGAGAGCAGGCCTTGCATTCATGTATATCAGGTGCAACTATATCCTTACCCCTCCTGGAGACCCACAGCTTACTCTTCTGTTTGGGAGTAGGATGACCCAGGAGTCCTTCCGGGAGAATGCCATGAAGGAGCTGGGGCGGCTGGAGGGCCAGCTGGCAGGCCTACGGCAGGAGCTGGCAGCCCTGACCCTGAAGCAGAGCTCAGTGGAGGACCAAGTGGGGCTGCTGCCCCAGCAGCTCCAGGCTGTGCGGGACGACGTGAGTTGGAACCCTCTGGGTTCCCCAGGAACACCCCTCCTCTGCGCCGGTCCTGGGAGTCTGTGAGGCAGAGTGCCTCCTGCCCCTGCTCTGGGCACAGACACTGGCTTTCTCTGATGGAAGTTCTTGCCGTTTTCTCACTGATAATGCGGAGGGCTGTTCCTCTTTCCTCCCATGGCCTGAGCAGTCACGTGCCGGCCCTCCCCTTGCTGGAGTGACTACAGAGGGGCCTGTACTCACTGCCTGGCCTCTAGATGCAAGCCAGGCGCCGCCCCCACCCCCTGCTCCAGGCCGGCTAGGGCCCTGCAGTGGCAGCTTCCACCTTCCCGGTGAGCTTCCCAGAGTGAGAGCTGGTTTTGGTCCCTAGGTGGAGTCTCAGTTCCCTGCCTGGGTCAGTCAGTTCCTTCTTCGAGGTGGGGGAACCCGCACTGGGCTCCTTCAGCGAGAGGAGATGGAAGCTCAGCTGCGGAACCTGGAGAGCAAGATCCTTACCCACGTGGCCGAGATGCAGGGCAAGTCGGCAAGGGAGGCCGTGGCTGGTCTGGGGCTCACGCTGCAGAAGGAAGGCGTGATTGGGGTGACTGAGGAGGTGAGAACTCTGTCCCTGGACCCCGTTCCCCGCCCCCCCATAACATGCAGAAGCCTCCGATGTTTGTTTTGGGGCTGGAGGAGGGGGCGGGGGTGCGCCTGGGGAAGTGCCACACGTGTCTGGACACCAGGGTGGCGCAGGCATCAGGGGGCTCAGTCTCCGGGTCTCTGGCCCCTGACAGTGGGGCACAGAGATGGATGAGTCGGCTTCCCCATCACAGCTGCTCTGGCACCTGTGTTTTAGCAGGTGCACCGTATCGTAAACCAGGCTCTGAAGCGCTACAGCGAGGACCGCATCGGGATGGTGGACTACGCTCTGGAGTCAGGAGGTGTGTCTAGCTCGCCTCCCTTTGCTGGGCCCCCTTGCCCCACGCTGGCAGGCCCCCTGGTGCTTAGCAAGCAGGGCTTGAGGTCAGCAGAAATCAGCCAACCCAGAACTCACCATAAAGGCGAGTGACTGGGAGCAGGCAGGATATAGAGCGCCATCTTTCACCGGGGCGGGGCTGACGCTTACTCTGCTCTGCGGTCTGGGTCAGATGTAAAGACCCTTGGCTGGCAGCTAAGCCCACTGCCTGGGTCTCCCTCCGCTGCTAGTGTCCAGCCCCAGGCGCCCACCTTGCTTTTCTTTCCTGTCTTAGGGGCCAGTGTCATCAGTACTCGATGCTCCGAGACCTACGAGACCAAGACGGCCCTCCTCAGCCTCTTCGGCATCCCCCTGTGGTACCACTCCCAGTCTCCCCGAGTCATTCTCCAGGTGGGGCCCTGAACGCCTCGTGTCGCCTCCGTGGCTGTCCCACCCCGGGTCATAAAGAGCTGCGCTCGGGGCAGGCTGTCTTTGCCACCTGCCACGTGCCGACCCGCCTTTTCTCCCTCCAGCCAGACGTGCACCCGGGCAACTGCTGGGCCTTCCAGGGGCCCCAGGGCTTTGCTGTGGTTCGCCTTTCTGCCCGCATCCGCCCGACTGCTGTCACCTTAGAGCATGTGCCCAAATCCTTGTCGCCCAACAGCACCATCTCCAGTGCCCCCAAGGACTTTGCCATCTTTGTGAGTATCCCTCCTGGGGGCTGGGGATCTCTATCAAGGATAGAGGTCATTCTCTGGCTACCCTCCGCTGCTAGTGTCCAGCCCCAGGCGCCCACCTTGCTTTTCTTTCCTGTCTTAGGGGCCAGTGTCATCAGTACTCGATGCTCCGAGACCTACGAGACCAAGACGGCCCTCCTCAGCCTCTTCGGCATCCCCCTGTGGTACCACTCCCAGTCTCCCCGAGTCATTCTCCAGGTGGGGCCCTGAACGCCTCGTGTCGCCTCCGTGGCTGTCCCACCCCGGGTCATAAAGAGCTGCGCTCGGGGCAGGCTGTCTTTGCCACCTGCCACGTGCCGACCCGCCTTTTCTCCCTCCAGCCAGACGTGCACCCGGGCAACTGCTGGGCCTTCCAGGGGCCCCAGGGCTTTGCTGTGGTTCGCCTTTCTGCCCGCATCCGCCCGACTGCTGTCACCTTAGAGCATGTGCCCAAATCCTTGTCGCCCAACAGCACCATCTCCAGTGCCCCCAAGGACTTTGCCATCTTTGTGAGTATCCCTCCTGGGGGCTGGGGATCTCTATCAAGGATAGAGGTCATTCTCTGGCTGGGGGGCAGGGCGTGGATGTGGAAGACAGTACCAAGGTGGGAAACGGCAGTTCCGTGTTGGCTGCCTCAGGCTGCAGAGGAAAAAAACGGGAGGCCTAAGACATTAAGCGACTCGTCACAGATCACAGAGCAACCCTGTGTCCAGAGCTCAGGACCCCTGCAGTCCCCAAGGAGACCAGTTCCTGCCCTGCCGGATGGCAGGGGCCAGGGGGAGCCAGGAGGGAAGGCCTTCCCGCTGGGCACAGGGCTAAGGGCAAGGTCCTCCCTCCGTCCTCAGGGCTTCGATGAGGACCTGCAGCAGGAAGGGACGTTCCTCGGCCAGTTCACCTATGACCAGGACGGGGAGCCCATTCAGACATTTTATTTTCAGGTAAGGAACTTCGGGTCTGCTCGCAGAGGTGGGATACTTACTCTCCCATCCATTTGCCAGATGTTTTCCGAGTACTTACCCTGTGCCAGGCACTAGGAGTCCCAAGTGAGAAGCCATAGCCCAGCCCACCCACAGCTTAAGATAGGAAGCAGAGAAAACTGCTGAAGCGGTGTGGGGCAGGGCCCTTCCAGGTGGGGGATGTTGGGGAAGCTGTGAGGGCAGGTGTCATGAGTGAGGCTGTGGCCCAGCAAGGTGTCACGCGGCACAGCCTGGCTTCAACCTGAGTGGACATCACTCTCCTAGGCCCTTGTCAGAAATAGCTTCCCAGTCTCCAGCCCAGGTGATCTGAGAGCCACCCCAGAGGAGTCCAAGTGTGGGAAACTGGTGAGGTGGGGGAAGGGCCAAGGCGGGAGGAGAGGCAGGCCAGAGAATTTCAGCGCTCAGCCGAAAACGAGCTTGGAAACTTGACAAAAAAAAGAAACTCTGCTTAATTCATGGTGAAGGAATTGTTTCTCATCATCAGCATATATCAGACTCTCCTACAAGGTAGTCCTGCTCATGGTCAAAAGGAGCTCCTGTGAATTTTTCCTGGTTCAGGATGCATCATGCTCGTGTTCAGTTGTAAGGTATTTCTGTGGCTGTGGGTGCCTCACGCAGCCTTAAACGGTGCGTTCCCGGCCCCTGCAGGACCTCGGAAGCCTCTGGGGCTTCTTGGCCCACCAGCTGGAAACTCTGTTCCAGGGCCTGAAGACAGGATTTTTGAAGTCTGGTTTTTCTGCAGAGGCCTGACGGAGAGGTCTCTGGCCCTGGGTGTGGCTGTCTCCTCTCCAGTCTGTGAATTCTTAGCCCTCCCTTCTCTCTCCACAGGATCCTAAAATGGCCACGTACCAGGTGGTGGAGCTGCGCATCCTGACTAACTGGGGCCACCCCGAGTACACCTGCATCTACCGCTTCAGGGTGCACGGGGAGCCCACCCACTAGGCCTTCTCGGTGCTGCTGCTGGCCACGCCCCCTCTCTGGGGTTAGGTGCGCAGCACCCCCGACTCCCCGCACATGCTTGAAGCGCACTGACTTCCAGGAGCAAGAAAGGAGCCCTGGCGCAGTGGAGATGAAAGAACACGCGGGCTTTTCCTGTGCAACGGGCTGCTCAAGTGGTCAGCAGGCTCCATTCTCTCTCTCTTCCTTCTCTGCTCTCCGCATGCCAAGCACTGGGCGTCTTCTCCCTCCTGGGAGGGTGTATATATGTAGTATGTCGTGGGGACTGAGGTGGGAAGAGTGGGTGATGCCCGTGGTCCAGCAAAGGTGGACCAGACCTGCCCGCCCCTGGCCTATGTGGAGGGACTGACACCTCGGGAGCTGCGCAGAGGAAGCAGGTGCCAAAGCTGTGGGGGAGACAGGCTAGGGCCTGGGCAGCTGAGCTGTGCCCCCTCCCGCGGTGAGGGGGTTGCTCAGGGTGCAGGTCGGGACTGGTCCCCAGGCACGAAACTCCTGGAAGAAGGCGGCTGGGCTCCTCCAGACACCAGTGCCATCAGCCAAGGCCCACAGCATTCCTGAAGGGCTTCTGTACAGTGTGTGGGTCCTGGGTCAGGGTGGGCCAGGGGCTTCTTGTACCCTGGAGGGTCTGGCTCCTGGGAGCCTATAGGAGCCCTCTGCTGGGGACAGCAGCTGTCTTCTCTCTCCTGATGCTGGGACTAGGGCCCGCTCTGCTCCCCTCTCCTGCTCGGGCCCACCTGGTCTCCAGAGCAAGCTTGCCACGTTCCCCCAGGGTGTAGGTGTCCGGACCTGTCTTTGGGGGCAGCCAGCAGTGTTCATGGAGCTCCCTGGGCTCTGGTGGTGGCCCAGTGACACGAGAGTGACATTCAGGGTGTTGCTGGGGTAGGGGGGTGTAGACTCTTGGCCCTGCCCCACCCTATCAGGCCCCTGATCCTAAGCCATCCCTGGGGGCTCATTCAGCTCTTGCTTCATCGTTTCTATTCTGACTCATTTTCTATGGGGAGCAGTCACAGGTGGGGGTGGGGGGTGGTTAAGGATGGGGGGCTGAGGTGCGAGCTTTTGGACCCAGCAGGCCCTGCTCTATTGTGTATATATTTTTCAAGGTCTTGTTTTTTTTAACTGAGAAGCTAAGGGCTTGATTTCTAGCCCCGTTCTGTGGGGCCTTGGGTGAATGCAGTTCTTGTAACCTGGCTGCCAAGAGGGGGTCTGGGGCACTGGTTCTGACTCTGTGGTTCATTGTGGCCTGTGGGGATGGGGCAGGAAGGGCTGCTGCATAGGTGGGTGCCCTTGGAAGAGTTCCTAGATGGGGCTGTAACAAAGGTGAGGCCCCACGGACCCCCTGGGCTGTTCTAGCACCAGCCCCTGCCTCCAGACAACCAGGTTTTGTTTGTGCTCTCCTGTCACAAATGCTGCACTATTGGTTCTTAATTTTTTTTTATCTCCAGATTCTAATTTATGCCTATGCAAAAAATAAATTATGCCCAGGGTTAACAGAGTGTGTGGTGTGGTTTTTATCTGGCCATTGCATGGGACTCTGCTCTTGGGAAAAAGAGAAAGGATTCTTAGCCTAAACAATGTCGCACAGGCTTACCTCCTAAGCTTTAGAAACCCAGGCTTCTCAGCTGTGATGGGAGATGGGACCTGAGGCTGGCCCTGTTCTGGTGACTCCTGGGTTTGATGGTGGCAGGAGAAAGGGAGGTGGCTTTATTAGCCACCACTGATGTCCACTGGGAAGCAGGCTTGTCCTGCATCTCTCAGTGGAGCAGGATATAGGAGTGACCCACCTGACTCTCAGCTTGTCTATGTCAGTGTTGGAGTCCCCCTCCACAGGAGTTAGACCCTTGTCCCTTGTACCTGTGTTGGGATGGGACGAGGTGGGTCCCCTGAAGAGTCAAACTCTTGCCAGTTCCAGGGAGCAGGTCCTGGCCCTTCCCTGCCTGTATCTCCCCAGATTCAGTGCCTCCAATGAGCAGCTCCAGGTGACAGGGGTGGTTCCCTATCTGGACTCAACATACGCCTCATCCTGACCATGGCACCTGGCCCGGGGCTGGGCCCCATCACAGATGAGAAAATAAAGGCAGGAACAAGTCAGCAGGGAGAAGCTGGTAGGGAACTGCTATAGGAGAGGTGCTGGGTAGGATCCACAGCCAGGCCCGAGGCTTTGGGCCAGCTACTCAAGCCCTCAGCTCTCCACACCAGGACAGAGCCAGTCCCAGGGCGCATTGCTCAGCAGCTGCTTGCTTCCTTGCATTCTGTCTCACCACCGGCACTGTATTTACCACCATTTTTCAACAAAGGCCATATCCCTAAGCAGCGCCAGTAAATGGTCTCTGGAACCAACCACATACAATCAGAGCTCAGGGCCTCTGCTCATGCCCTCTGGGGCCTGTCTGTACATATTCAAATCTGATGAGTCCTTCATGGTACAACCTACCAGGGGTGGTTCCCCATCTGGACTCAACAGACGCCTCAGCCTGACCATGGCACCTGGCCATCTTCTCCATGGTCCGTCTCATGGCCTCAGTTAAGCCTGCTCTTCCTGCACCACGGCATGTTCCTGTTACCTTATTCTGGTGCTGGGGAAGTCAGGAGACCTGAATAGCGGGCCTGGATTAATTCAAAAAGGCCAGACATGCTAACTACATTGCAGAAGGTCAGGATTTGCCATTTAAGATGACTAGATTAACAACTTTTTTCTTCATCAACTACGAAAGGGCTGGTGGTTTGCTCTCAATAGTAGGTAGGCCTGAGACTCATACAGGACCTTTGCAGTCCCAGCCAATGACAGTAAAATGCTGCCATCAGTCCCCTGGCTGGGGGGGGTGGGGGGGGTGGGGCGCTGGTGACCACAGAGATAAGACTGACCTGAGTGTGTGGAGGCAGAGGCCAGGGTAGAAGCTATAGCTTCTAAATGTAAAGGAAGTGGTTATGTTCACAGAGGCAAGAGACTGCCAACCAAATGTGGTTCTGCCTGTTTCAAGGTCCTACGTCAAATTCCACAGCACCTGCCATGGGAACCGAGAGCAGGCGCTACTCCTCCACCCAGAACTCCCACTATGAGGGCACCTCTGGGCAGTGGCCCCTCTAAGCAGAACCAGTCAAAAAAGCAAAGGGGAAACAGCCAGCAGACAAAGGAACCAGGGCCGGCTGGAGGGCGTGCTGGAGCGGGTGCCCAGAACGGCCGGGGGCTGGGGCACTGCTCCCGAGTTCTCTTTAACTGGAAAGACATCGCTAACGCCACCTCCCTTACAGATGGTAGCGGTGAATGTCAAAGAACACGAAGCGAGGGAAATGCCTGGCGTGGTCCCAGCTGCACAGCAGAGCCGAGTCCATGCCACATTTCTCCTTTGGAGCCTGTGCCCTGGCTTGTGGCCTCTGCTGTGGACTTGGGAGCCAGCGTGGGTGAGAAGCCATGTGGTGACCACTCAGCGGGTACCTCCCCATGCTGGGCACATCAGGACCTCATGCTCCTTCTCTCGCTGAATCCTCACAACCTGATGCAGGAATTCACCTTTCTCGCTGTGGATGAGGAAGCTGAGGTTCAGAAGATGTCAGCTGGTCCCTGGGTCACCGCTGGCTGAGAAGCCTGGGTTCTTGAAGCCACACCTGCCTGGCAGGAGAGGCTGGGCTCCGGTTGGTCCCGCCAGCAGCCAGGGCTCCAGGCCGGGCAGAACAATGGAGGTCCCGTGGCAGCGCCTCCACCTGGAGGGGCTGGGCAGGGAACATGACACCATCAACTTGGAATAAACTTTTATTTTGTGTGCTGGTCTGGTCAGCCCATGGCCACAGGTAAGTGGTAACTAGAAACAGAAGGAGGAGAGGAGAGGGGACCAGCGGTCTGGACGCAGGAGTGGGGAAGGGTTAGGGACGGAGGGGAGGTGAGGCTGAGGAAAGACCCAGCCAGGTAGGTAGGTGTCCCAGGCTAGAGAAAGAACAGAGCTCTGCCCACCAGTCCACCCTAAAGTGAGCGCTTAGTCCACAGCTCAGGCCAGGCTGGTTCGGGGCCCATGTTGCCCTCTCTGGCGTGGGCAACACCACCCCCACCCTAAGCAATGATTCTTCCTGAGGGCTTAATACTCTTGAGATTCGTCTGGAAGAATCTTGTTAATACCTCCTACCTGCCTTCCCTGTACTCCAATTAGAGCTTCCCAATCGGGGCTCTGGCCCTTCACTCTTGTGCTCCTGTAGCAGCCACACTGGGGCGATGTAGGCAAGGAGAGGTTCTGTACCTGCCTCGCTCAGAGGAATAGCCCACACCCCCACCAAAAAGATGGGCTGCTGAGCGTAAAGCCTGAGTGGGTGGCCCCCAGTCTTGGTCCTCAGTGGTCCGAGGCCCAACAAGACTCAGAATCCAAATCAGCGTGCTGGAGCGGGTGCCCAGAACGGCCGGGGGCTGGGGCACTGCTCCCGAGTTCTCTTTAACTGGAAAGACATCGCTAACGCCACCTCCCTTACAGATGGTAGCGGTGAATGTCAAAGAACACGAAGCGAGGGAAATGCCTGGCGTGGTCCCAGCTGCACAGCAGAGCCGAGTCCATGCCACATTTCTCCTTTGGAGCCTGTGCCCTGGCTTGTGGCCTCTGCTGTGGACTTGGAGCCAGCGTGGGTGAGAAGCCATGTGGTGACCACTCAGCGGGTACCTCCCCATGCTGGGCACATCAGGACCTCATGCTCCTTCTCTCGCTGAATCCTCACAACCTGATGCAGGAATTCACCTTTCTCGCTGTGGATGAGGAAGCTGAGGTTCAGAAGATGTCAGCTGGTCCCTGGGTCACCGCTGGCTGAGAAGCCTGGGTTCTTGAAGCCACACCTGCCTGGCAGGAGAGGCTGGGCTCCGGTTGGTCCCGCCAGCAGCCAGGGCTCCAGGCCGGGCAGAACAATGGAGGTCCCGTGGCAGCGCCTCCACCTGGAGGGGCTGGGCAGGGAACATGACACCATCAACTTGGAATAAACTTTTATTTTGTGTGCTGGTCTGGTCAGCCCATGGCCACAGGTAAGTGGTAACTAGAAACAGAAGGAGGAGAGGAGAGGGGACCAGCGGTCTGGACGCAGGAGTGGGGAAGGGTTAGGGACGGAGGGGAGGTGAGGCTGAGGAAAGACCCAGCCAGGTAGGTAGGTGTCCCAGGCTAGAGAAAGAACAGAGCTCTGCCCACCAGTCCACCCTAAAGTGAGCGCTTAGTCCACAGCTCAGGCCAGGCTGGTTCGGGGCCCATGTTGCCCTCTCTGGCGTGGGCAACACCACCCCCACCCTAAGCAATGATTCTTCCTGAGGGCTTAATACTCTTGAGATTCGTCTGGAAGAATCTTGTTAATACCTCCTACCTGCCTTCCCTGTACTCCAATTAGAGCTTCCCAATCGGGGCTCTGGCCCTTCACTCTTGTGCTCCTGTAGCAGCCACACTGGGGCGATGTAGGCAAGGAGAGGTTCTGTACCTGCCTCGCTCAGAGGAACAGCCCACACCCCCACCAAAAAGATGGGCTGCTGAGCGTAAAGCCTGAGTGGGTGGCCCCCAGTCTTGGTCCTCAGTGGTCCGAGGCCCAACAAGACTCAGAATCCAAATCCAAGCAGGAGGCAGCCCAGGGAAGGACAAGGCAAGAGCCTCCACAGTGACAGAATTGGCCGAGGAGGGGTTACCCCAGTCAGCTAAGCAAACAGAAGATTGTCTCGGAGGGGCAAGAAAAGCCATCAGCTGTCTCTAGGTCAAGGGTGAGGGTCAGAGATGGGGGAAGGAGGATCCTACAATCCAATCACCAATACCCTCCACACATCTACAGGTTACAGCTTAAGAGCTTTTGGCATTAACTGTTTGGGGGTTCAAGGGGAACAAGAGGGGCAAAGAGACTAGGGAACCACCACTCTCGGCTCTGCTAAGATCCCCAAGTGCCAGAAGGAGGACTCCAGTACCAGCAGACACTCCCACCTGGATGCCCGCAGCTGGCGGCTCCAGGCGCAGAGAATGGACACAGGGTGGGGGGTGGGGGGGGTCGTGTCAGTCCGACAGCCCCAGAAGGTTCACACAGACACACAGACGGACGCACAGACAGGCAGCCAGCTAGCTCCTGGAGGCCGGTGGCCAGCCACAGAGGAAAAAGGAAAAAGACGCCCAGGGCCCTGATCGGCCGCCCTCCTGCACCTCAGACACACACCCCAACACACAACCACACGCACACTAGATAGAGAGATAGATATATAATAAAAAGAATAAAAACTAAGGGCCCGGATGTACAAAAAAGGTGTGAGTGAGGAAGAAGGCAGGGAAGAGGGTGGGAGATGGCCAGTCCTCTCTGGAAGCCTGGCCACCTTCCTCAGCTTATAAATTACAGCCCCCCTGGAAAATGGGGGTGGGGGAATGACGAGGCTCCGGGTTCAGCCGGGGGGAAGGCGAGTGGCGCCAGGGCTGCTCTGGTCCCTCTGGGGAGCCGGGCCAGAGCACTAGGATCCCTCGGGAGGCGGGTGGGGAGACTCAGCAGCCGCTGGCGGGAGTCATGCAGGCCCCCTGGGACTTCACCTTGTGACGCTGGCCCCCCCGTCGTCGGCCCCCACTGCTGGGCTTGGGCTGAAAGAGAGAAGGAGGAGCTTGAGAAGCGGTGGCCTGCTGGGCCCAGGGCAGCACAGGGCACAGCGGGGCCTTGGGAAGCGGGGGCCGCCCATGAGTGAGTGGCTATCTGGGATGGAGCCAGCACCCACCCTGCCTTCCTCGCAGGTGGTGGGTCCCAGTGATCAGGGTTTGAGGAGCAGTTCAGGGGGCACACAGGGAGTGGCAGCAAATAGGTGCCACTGCTGACAGGTGCAAAGGCAAAGTGTGCAAAGGAGGCAGAGGGGAGACTCGACGGGAGGGTGGGGGGAGAGCAGGAAGGAGGGGTCCAGGCAGAAGCTCTCTCTCCAGAGAGGAGTCAGGGAAGACTCTGGAAAGGAGCAATGTGGGGGCACCAGGAGAGGACTCCAGGGCCCAGAGCTGCCGGAGGTTCTGAGAGCCACACTGACCAGGGCCCGAGGCCACCCACCCCTCACATCACGCCGGGGAAGGGGCCCAGAAGCACCCTTGAAGGCAGCATCTTTCGGACACCAGGGGCTGCAGTGTGCACACATCACTTGTATTCTTACACACACACCACTCGCTCTTATTGTGACAGGGAAACTCTGACATTTTTTTATTCTAGTTCATTAAAACTAAATGCTGGTCTGACTCATTAAGTTGACTTTACGTAGGCCACATCGCCACATCTCAAGCTTGAAGACCACTGCTTTAAGAGACCAAAAGCTCCCACTTGGAGAACACTTACAGGCCCGGAGTGTGGGAGACACCCACTGAGGAATGCAAGGACACGGCAGGCTGGCAAAGGCTGCCTGGGCTCTTCCGTGAGTCGCCTCCTCCTCCCACTCCTGCCCCCGCCCGCCTGAGCTGGCCGGGGAAGCACTCACCTGTGGCTGGAGACTGCTGGATGCAGCCAGCTGGGTGGCCCCTAGGGAGCAAGCTTCATCTCCTGGTGGGGGGGCCCCCACTGTGGGCCCTCCAGAGGGGGCCCCCTCTTCTCTTTTGGGTGGGGGACCCTTTTTCGTCGATTGCATTTTAATCTGCTGGGGCTTGGAGTTCATTGGGGAGTTGTTGGTGGTCTGCAGGAGCTGCCAGAACCAAGCAGGTGGGGGTGAGACTGGAGTTGCCAGCCATGACATGGGCTCAGCTGCCCCCACCCCAGCCCGAGGTCTCGGGGACCTCCCACCCCTGGCCTGGCTGGGCCTGGGCACGGCAGGCAGGGGCCGGAGGGTGACGAGATGCCCTCTCCACTCAGTGCATTTGGGCTGCCACGGTCAGGGCCAATGTCTCACCGGTCTCTGCCCAGCCCCAAAGGGTTCCAGGCTGTTCCCCACCCTGGATGCTCGTCCCACAATCTGTGAACCCCAGCATCTGCTACTCAGCTCAGCTCCCAGGCTGGGGGTCCAGCCTGCCCTGAGCATCAACTGTACCTCCTGCTGCCCATGGAACAAGAGTCTGGGGCAAGTTTTCATTTCAGGCTTCCCAAAGAGACCAAGTGAGTCTCCCAGGAGCTGGAAGCCTTTGGAGTGCTGCCATCAGAATTCTTAAGAGCTACCACCCAGGAAGGATGACTCAGAGCCTTCCCTGATGATCCCAGTTCAATCTCAAAGCAGGGAACAGGCCCGGCTGCTTCCCCAAGGGTACTAGAGCACGTGCTAGTAGCTTCAGCCAAACCCTTAGTCAGTCTGAAGCAAGGGGGCCTTCAAGGACACGATCCTCCCCTCTCCCCAACACACACTGCAGGCCCAGGGTCATGCGGATGGGCCTAAGGCCATTCTGGAGAGAAAGCGAGCCTGAGCCTTATTTCAAGATCTCAGACAGGATGTATAGAGCAGGGGTCAGACCACTCTCTCAAGGGCCCTACTCGAGGCCACGGATGAAGTCTGCAGAGGGCGTGAGGCAGGCTCCAGGACACAAAGAGCTCGTCAAGCCTGTGCCCCACTGCTGGCCAGCACTCGCTCCAGCTGGACCCACTACTGTGAGGGCACTGCCTCAGCCAGGCCACTGGAGCCTGTGCCCAGCTTCTCAGAAGCTGACCCCACCTAGGCCAGGAAATTCTCCCACCATTCTCTCCTATTGACGACTGCCATGCCTCAACCCCCACCTTCTCTCCACCGTGGTCGCCACCAAAGCCCAGAAGGACGGAAGGTCTACAGATGCCTCTCAGGACAGCAGAGCAGATGGTACTTGGTAAGATTTCACGGGGCTTCTCAAGAGCGCACTGTGCTCCCAGGCTAGAACTGGAAGCCCCTGGTACTTCCTGCAGGCAGGCAAGGTGGTCTGCCTGGCCATACCTTAGTTATGGTGCCCACGGCCTTGGTGCGGCCTTCCCGGAACACTAGCCGCTGGTCTATGTGCAGGTACTCAGGGGTCTTGATGAAGCGGAAATGAACAGTGGCCTTGTCCCCAGTGCGCAGACAGTCCTTATCCATGCTCAGGATGGTGGCCGTCTGCCTGATGCTCCCACAGTGCACTGCCAAAGGAGCCAGGAGGTCAGCAGAGGCCTGAACCACCCAGGGGCCTCAGGGTAGGGGAGGCAGTGCGTGAAAGCATGAACCGTGCTCGAGCTATGTGGCAGGCTAAACCTGGAGGGGCTGAGTGTGGCTATGTGAGCTGGAGGCCTGCTCTCAGACTGATCCTGCCTCACACTCTCCCACTTTGTCCTCCCGTTAACAGACCCCGCTGGTCCCTGGACCCACCATCCTAATTCTTGAACACAGGCACTCTGCGGGAATGCGTGCCTTCTCTGGACTTTGGGCTTCTTGATGGCAGTGCCCTCACCCACCTTGTCTTTGTCCCCCAGCACCTTAGCATCACTGCCTGGCACACAGCAGTGCTTGGCAGACGTCACTGAAGGACTGAGTGTGTGGACCCTGAGGGCAAGTCTGAGTTTCCAGTGCCCAGCGCAGAGCCAGCGCTTGGTTAGTGTTTACAAGAATAAACAGACCACAGGCTGCAGCTTGTAGGTGGAACAGAGGGGACAGCATCACTAAACAGGACAGAGACCCAACTCTTGGCTGCAGCTGAAACTTTTGAGGTGAGGGCTGCTGGAGCCGGGGACTTCCGGCTGGCAGTGCCCTTTGACACCTACCCATGGCCTGGTACCGCGGGCTGATTGTGGTGGGGTGGTGAAGGACCAGGATCTCAGCCTCAAACTCCCAGGAAGCTTGGGGATTCAGGCGTGGAGAAACCATCACCATGCCCTTCCGGATGGATGAGCGCTTAATCTGAAAACAAGAGGGAACCCCAGACCTCAGGGACAGTAATGCCATCTGGCTTCACGCCCTGGTGTAGCAGGGCAGGAGTCCCTCTGGGAACCGGGACCAACAGGGCCTTGACCTCTCATTGCGCTGGACCACCAGCTTTCTAGGGCAGACTGTCCCAGGAAGACTTTAGGGCTCCGTCAGGGGGTAGTTACTGGGGGTTCAGGAAAGACTTCAGTCAGAAAGTGTCATTTCAGCCAGACCTTGTGGATAGGCTAGAATTAAGTGAGTGTCAAAGGTCAAAGGCAGGCAAGTACTCAAGTGAGAGAAATAGGGTAAGCACAATAAGACTGATGAAAAGTAGAAAGTCTGGCGTTGCTGGCTAATTTGTTTGGTGGGAAAAGTGGGTGACCCAGGACTCAGCAGTCACCCCAGTCCCCTGCCCTAGGAACTGAAAGCTCAATGGCAAGAGAATCTGCAAGAGACCTCAATAGCCCCAGGTAGAAAGACCCTCTGCAGAGCAGGCAGGCCCCCAGCTGACCTCACCCCGGTGCAGGGTACCATGGCCAGACACTGTGTGGAGGAACAGAGCTCAGGAGGCCGCGGGCCTGGGTTCAGGTCCGGTATGCTCCCCGAGAGCCTGACAAGTCACTCAGGCTCTCTGAGCTTCAGTTTCCTCATCTGTAAAAGTGAGGTCAGCACTCCCTGCCTTGCAGAGCAGCTGTTGAGAGCTGGAGATGAGTCAGAGCCCAGTGTGACGCGGAGCCCGAGGGAGCTTGCAGCTTTCTCCACACTCACCTTCTTCAGTGCGAAGGAGGCAGTCTGGCCCCCGCGCACCTCCTTGACAGGCATGCGCTTGCGATGGATGGATTTGACAGCAATCGATAGGAAGTTACCCAAGGGATCTGGGCCCAGCAGCAGCGTGTCGTTCAGCTTGATCAGGCCCCTCAGTGTCGTCCCAGACACCACGGTCCCCACACCCTGCAGAGAAGACCCTGGCCCAGTCAGTCCATCCACAGCACAGGCTGGCCCCAACAGCCCAGGAGGAAGCACCTCAGTGCCCCAACCCTGGTTCAGCCCACTGAAACGCACGCACCGGGACGGAATAGGTGTCATCAATCTGAAACTCGGCAGGCTCCTCCTCCCGGTAGCTGGTGCGAGGGGAGAGCAGGTTGAGGAACATCTTCAGCAGGTCAAGGTTCTCGCCTGTGACGTTGGAGATTTGGAATATCGGGCACATCCTGGTGGGGGGGGCGATGTGGAGACAGAGGAAGAAAGGCGCGCCCGTGGCAAGCATCTGCCTGAGCCAGGAGGAGCAGCAGCAGGCCTCAGGCACGGCTGCTGTGACTGAGGGTGCCCCCGCCACCCTGCCACCAGCCTCCCAGGCTCCGCCTAGCCCTGTGCCTAAGGCCTCCTCTCCTTACACCATTTTGTCCTTGAAATCTGTCCCCTCCTCTCTTGTCTTGGCACCACTGCCCTATTCTGGGCGCTCGTGAGTACCCCTTCTTCTTACAGCGCATACATCCTTAAACCCTTAACCAACTCTCCACTGATGAAATACCAGCTGGAACCCTCCTCCCGACACCCCTACCAGTTTATTTCTCCCAGAGTCCTGTATTCCAGCTGGACTGGCGAATCCTCCCTTCTCCTCAAAGCGTTTTTCATTCCCATGCACTTGTTCACTCTAATCCGCTGCCTGGACTCCTTCCCTCTTATCCAACTACTAAATCCTCTCATCAGGGGAACTGTATTCAGTATGAATAGCCCATCTCTAATGCCACTTCCTTCCAGAGAATCCTTCCCAGATGGGTACCCTTGACTCCGAGTTTTCAGAAAACTTAAAAAAAAACAAAAACTGAAGTATAGCAGTTGATTTACAGTGCTAAATTCTTCTGTAAAGTGACTCAGTTATACACATACATATATATTCAATATATATATATTCTTTTCCATTATGGTTTGTCATAGGATACTGAATATGCTACACAGTAGAACCTTGCTATTTATCCATTCTATATATAATAGTTTCCTGCCTATCTGCTCTCCATGGTTAATCAAACTTCTCAGGATCAGGAATTACACGTTTGCTACATCTAGAATAAGGAATGTATAGAACAGGCATTCAACAAAATGAATGAATTGAAATGGGGCCAACTGAAACGTACCCCCTCTGCTGGCCAACTGGTGGAACTAAAGACAGTGCTAGGGCAGAGAGAAAGGAAGGCCAAAAGTCGGGCTGCTCTGGGTCCTGTAACAAACAGCCCCAAGACTACGGGAGAAGCAGCGGAGTCAACAAAATTCACTACTACCAACAGACTATCTTTGACCAAGGAGCCAACCACCCTGAAGACAAGAACTGTGCCTAAGTCAACTCTGAGTCCTCAATGCCTAGACGAAAAGCCCAGCACAGAACAAACATCCAATGAATATTTATAGAATCAAGGAATTCCCTGGCAGTCAACCACTTTCACTGCTGGCCTGGGTTCAATTGTGGTCAGGGAACTAAGAGCCCAAAAGTCATCCAGCACGGCCAAAAATATATATATATTTATAGAATCAAAGGACATGCTAACGAGTAAATGCCAAAACTCATTGTGATTAGATAGCTTTTGAGAAACAACAGTATAAAAAAAATTAGAGACTCCCTGGTGGTCCAGTGGCTAAGACTCTGCACTCCCAATACAGGGGGCCTGGATTTGATCTCTGGTCAGGGAACTAGATCCGGAATGCCGCAACTAAGACCCAGTGCAGCCAAATAAATAAAATATATTTATTTTACAAGTCAATAGAAACAGTTATAAAAATGGCTGTGTATCTATCAAACAGCAGCCACGCACAGTGCTAAGCGCTTTACATAGGTCATTGCTAACACTTACGAGAGCCCTGTGAAGACGATAATACTCATTTCACAGATAAGGATGCTGACGTCTTAGCTAGTACTCCAACTTCAGTGAGGCCAGCACCTCACAATCTAGGTCACCTCATACAGCCCCTGAGCAGCATCACTGAGACCAGAATCACCTGTTTCAACCAATCTCTGTCCTGCACCCAAGTGACTGCTCCCTACCCATTACCTCTCAGAGCTGAAGTTGGAGGCTGTAACAATCACATCATCCTTGCTCTGCACCAGCACAGGGATCTTCCGGCAGCCTGGTGACTTCAGCAGGCGCTGCAACAGCTTCAGGGTTTCTTAAAGGGTGAAATGGAACAAAATTAGGGGGACACAGCCTTCTCTTTGGCCAGGCTTCCAAGGCAAGACAGGTCCACTCATTACTGACGCAGCAGGAGACAGACAGACGCACAGTGTTAAATGCCATAATGCCTGGAGAGGAGAAGGAGGGTCAACACTGGGTGAACACTTGCCAGAGTAGGAGGAGACTGATGGGGAGTGTGTGCTGAGGCCACAGGTCTGAGACCCGTCAGGTTTCTCCAGAGTCTCTAGAAGACTCACATCCTGCACGCAAGTGACTTGGGGGTCCATGAGAAGGACAGTGTTGTTCCCAGAATGCTGTTTCCTGGGAAAAAAATTCATCTGACGAGAGGATCTCTAGGATGTTTAGACACCTACAGAAGCCCTTAGGAGGCCCTCCAGAAGGATCCTTCTCTAATTCTCTCCACCATCTCTAGCCTAGTCTTGCAACTCTGTTTTGAAGCCTTTGGTTGCAAAAGGCCAGACTCTCTGCCCAAATGTCTCCATATATGCCTAGCTTACATGGTAAAACCCAATCCCTTCTGCCTAGAACCATCTGAAAAGAGATGCCAGATTAGGGCCTTCAAGGATCCTACATCTGTAACCAGAAGGAACAATAAGCAGGAGGTAACTCTAGGCTATACTCAGACCAAGAGCCAAACAGGGAGGAAGCAGAAGTCTCAGGCCAAGGTCTACGCATAGTACAAGGAAGCGGAAGGTGCCAGGCTGCCGCCTGGCAGCAGATCACCAAGGAGCCACCGTGGGTGACTGTGCCACAGACTGCTGCCGCCCGCACTTACCTTGTAGGATGTTGGCAGGACACATGTCAATCTTGGTGACCACCACAAACACAGGCACGTTGAGGGCCAACGCCAAGCCCAGGTGCTCCTTGGTCATCCCTACGATGCCAGCATTGCTGCCCACCTGCCCCAACACAGAAAGGACTATCAGGACAAGGGGCACAGAGAGTGTTGCTGGGTGGGCACAGGGGCTTAAAGAAGGCTGAGGGAAGAGAGCACCCTTGTCTTTGGGGCCACTATAGGAACGGAACACAGGGGGCGTGAGTCTTTGGCTGGAAACCAAGCAGCTGTAGTTGAAAGCTGGGCTGGGCTGGGCACAGACAGCTTTAACCTCCCATACAACAAGACGGCCTATCAAAATCTGAGGAGACTCGGAGGTAATTAAAAAAAGACAAACTCAGTCTGGGAAAAGAACTGTCCAGAGTCATCAAAGTGGATTCAGTTTAACATCCCTGGGCCCCAGTTACCCTATCTATAAAATGGGAGGATAATAGTATTCACTTTAAAGGGTTCACTTGAGGTTTAAATAACCAAGCATGTGTCAAAGGTCCACACAGAACTAGCAGGAAGTAGGTCTTCAAGCAAGAGCCGCTGTTACTACTGCTATCATTCCTTCCTGTAACAATAAACATTTTCAAATATCATAAGGCCAGTTACATGAATTAATGCACATGCACAAGTGTGCCTGCAAAAGAAAGAGGAAATTCTTCTCCACTGATACGGGGTACTCTCTAAGATATGTCTGAAGGGGAGAAGAGCAAGGTGGTGTACAGCATGCTACCATGAAGCGTGGCGATTAGATCACTGTTTGAAAAAAAGCAGCTGTAAGACATCCAGGGGAACATCTGAGATAATGTAAATACTTTTAGACTAGATACTGTATGATATCAGTGAACTCTTGTTCATCTTCTTGGGGGCAAAAACAGTAGCAGATTGTGTGCTGAAGTATTTTAGGACCTGTAAGAGGCATTTCAGGTGAAGAGCCACAATGTCTATAATATAATCTACTTTCAATATACACATGCTTGCTAGTATGATTACAAAACATCTCTAGAGGATGTATAAGAAACTGGCAGTACTGGTTGCCTCTGGAGTGGAACAGAGGCAGGAGAGAGACTTCTCACTCTGAAATGGAAAGTCTCTAAAGTCCTTAGGTACCTTTTAATTTTTGTACGATATGCATGTATTACTCACTAGAACAAAATAAGGTTAAAATTGCCATGACGTATTTATACAGGGCTTTATACATTCCAAAGTGTTTTCAAGTGATGCTCCCACTGGTCATCATGGTTCCCAGGGGAGCGATCACCCCACCAACATAGAGGTCCCACACATGTTCCCTCTGCCTGCACCACGACCCCTCTACCACCTTCCTCCTAAATCTTCCCATCTCTCCACCACCTTTCCTAAGCTACCCAGACCTGCTTCTTTTCTTCCAAGAGGGATTAGAGAACGCTCTCTCTCTGCTGTCTCTATATTTTCAACGTGTTTTTTTTTTTGAAATTTATTGCCATGAAACAATAATCAAGTATTTCATTGTTTTCTACAGAGATTTTTAGTATTTAGTTACTGACCTAAAAGTCAAATAACATATAACATCTCATCTGGGGTGAAGACATGTCCATTGATCACTGTAACCATGTGGGAGACCCAGGTTTGATTCCTGGGTTGGGGAGATCCCCTGGAGAAGGAAATGGCAACCCACTCCAGTATTCCTGTCCAGAAAATCCCACGGACAGAGGAGCCTGGAGGGCTATAGCCCATAGGGTCACGAAGTGACTGACACTAACTAACTGCAGCTCAGTTAGAAAAACGCTCATTGTAAACTGATTGCTATACCCTTCTTAATTTTAATCCAACAACTGCCCCAAATACACTCTACACTCTTCCTCTAAAACCCCTTTGGGAAGAGCAGCTTTCCTTGGCCAGTCAAGGTTGTAAGGGTCCTTTGCAACGTCCAAAGATACAGGAGATGAAACCACACTGAGACCCTAAGAACCTTGGGCAGAGAGCCAATGAGCGTTCACACATATGCTCTGCCTCTCTTTGCTCTCCAGTTTGGAGAGAATTTGCCCAAGAACCTGTTCGTTGGGCAACTTGATCAAGTTTATGCTGAACAGATGCTTTCATTTACTACACTTATTAATACAGGCAGCTGGAGGGACTGGGAAATGGGGAAGGGCTTTGAGAAGGATTTGCCCAAAGAAAAACAGCTTGTTTGCACTCCATGAAAGTTGTGAAGATGTGACCAAGGCTATGGGCCTCACAGACTTCTACCCTCTGGCCAGGAAGACCCAAGAGACCCAGCTGTAGGATTCACAACGTGATCCAGCCCAGAAGCCTCTGCTCCCTTTCCTCTTCAGTTTACCCACTTGGTGAGGTGCTGTCTATTCCCACCAGACTGTGAGCGCTATGGGCACTCAGGACAGCCTGTTCACGGCTCTATTTTCAGGCCTGGCACAGTGCCTGGCACACAGAAGCCTCTCAACAAGTAGCTGTGAGAGGCGGACACCAGTCCCAGGCTTCAGAAGAGACCACCTTCTAGCCCCTCAGTGGCTGGCCATGCTATCACCTCCACTTCGCTCCAGGCTGCCCCATCTCTGAGGGTGCTGCCCAGTATCACCTCAGAAGAGACCGACCCCAGGAGGATACACCTTTCAGAGGTGTTTCTTTCCAGAAGGTAGTAAGAAATGCCCCAGGAGAACCCTCCTCTACACCTCTCCAAAAAACGAGATCTGCAATTGGCACCTTGCTTTCTCTTTGAGGATCTCTTCCTGGCCTCACCTAAGAGAAAGACCAAGGTACACCCTTGAGAAGACCAGGCACCCTTGCAACACTTGTCCTTATCCGGTTTCAAAGCCCTAAACCAAAAGGATCTTGCCTCAGAACAATCGTAAACACTTGCATACCACCCCATCCAAGGAGCAGAGCCGAAGCCCCCCCGTCCTTCTCAGCAGCACCTCACTTACCATGAGCATGCAGAAGTCGGGCAAATGGCCGGTCATGCCAAAGACAGTGGTCTTCAGGTACTTCTCATGGCCGGCCAAGTCGATGAAGGTAATCACCTTCGTGGACTTCTCACAGATCTTTGTCCACTCCAGGCTACCGCCGTGGCTGTCTGGCTTGTTTACCACATTTCCTTCACTGTCAAAGCCCAGAATGTCATTGCCCACGCTGCTGGTGCGGCCTGACTCAATCTCATGTTTGTGGCGGAAGAGTTTCTGGCGGGCAAAACCTCGCCCATTGTCCAGCTCCCCATGTGTCAGGACCCCCAGAAGCGTACTTTTGCCAGCATCCACGTTGCCCACGACTGCTACCCTGTGTGTACACAAACCCATACATTTGTGTGAGAGTTGGTGGGTGAGTGAGAGTTGGTAGGTGAGTGAACTCCAGCAACTAGACCTGGAGGGACGGGCTCACCCCTGAGTATCTCCAGTTCTCTGTTCCTTCGCGTCATGGGTGAGCATGTTGGGAATGCTCTTGGAGCTGTACCAAGGACTAGAACATTACTCAGAAGGAACTGAGCTCCCCGACAGGAGCCCTAAAGCCAAGAGGGGACCAGGATGCTCTCCTCCATGACCCTGGTTTCTAGCCGCCCAGGCTGAGGGGAGAGCAAGTGCCCCCAC
Source organism: Madoqua kirkii (assembly GCA_006408675.1). Taxonomy (NCBI): domain Eukaryota; kingdom Metazoa; phylum Chordata; class Mammalia; order Artiodactyla; family Bovidae; genus Madoqua; species Madoqua kirkii. The sequence goes on along the minus strand of SJYC01040176.1, from coordinate 55,108 downwards.
AAAGTGGCTACAGAACGCAGAGCTGGCCTCCCTCCCACCTTTCCAAATGGGAGAGTTTAAAGATGAAAAAGTATGGAAACAAAGAATGAGCCATTGATGTCACTGGACACTCTTTTCAGGCCTCGAGAAGCAGAAGGACAAAGTGAGTATGCCCGGTGTCAAAGGCTCAACCACCGCTCTCTGTGGTGCCCGGGGCCCCAAGGCCATGCTGCAGGGGACCTGGCGCCATTCAGGGGGCCCCTCACCTGACTTCCAGGAAGTCATTGTCTCCTACTCGTTTTCGGACCAGGTAGTCGCGCACACGGCCCCCCGCCTCTTGCCGCTCCCGCAGCAGATGACATCAGCCTCTATCTGCTCTGCCATGCTCTTCACGGTGGCGTAGGAGGCCTCCATGTCAGCTTCACTCAGCCCGTACTCAGTCCCATCTGGTGACAAGAGTCCACACGTCAGCCTGCCACCAAATCAGCCAGTTAACCACCCCTCCCCAGGCCCCACCCTGGGCACTGCAGAACATGGCTGTCTCTCTACCTGGCACTTCAACGCTCAGGCGCATGGGGAGTTCATAAGTAACAGGGCTTCCCTGTTAAGCAGGCCAGTCATTAATCCCTTCAATGGTAATCACAGAGACTCTCCCAGGTTTCATGTCAAGTCTCAGGCTGGGTACTGGGAATACAGGTGCCCTTGGCAGGTTCACAGCCCAGTGGGAGAGACAGGAAATTAATTAATTGCCATACAGCTTGAGTGCTGTCTATAGAAAGGTACAAAGAGAATGTAAAGCATGAGCAACTAGCATTGCCTAGGGAAGCTGAACACAGCTTTGCAGGGTGCTGACTTCAAGCTAGGACTCCGAAGACGAAAAACGGGCCTGCAGAGAAAGGAGGGAAGACATGATAGGCAGCAGAGCAAAGCACGGAGCCCAGCAGATCACGGCACATTCAGGGACCGAGAAGCAGCTTGGTGTGCTGGGGAGCAGGATGTCAAGTGGCGGGAGACCATGTGACAGGTGGAAATGGTTAGGCAGGTGAACACACATATACCAGGGAGGGAAGCCTCGGTGGTTATATGGGGGAGCAACGTGATCAGATCGCCACGGGACAGAAAGATCTCTTGAGCAGCAGTGTAAAGCGTGTGCTGGCAAGTGAGAGACCAGAAACCGGGAGCCAAGTTTAGGAAGGAATTCTAATAACCCAGTCAAGAGATAACAAGGACAGGAGACAAAGGAAAATAGGGAGAGAATTTACGAATGGCTTTAGGGACAGATTTTTCACGGAGGTGGCTCCGGTGAAATGTCTAGCAAGGCGCTGGAAAAACTGAGTCTGAGCTTAGGATGAGGGAGGAAGGACCAATCAACCAGTATTTATGGAATGCCTGCTGTCTGACAACCTAGTCAGGTGCTTCCCGCCCAGAGTCATATTTAATTCCCACAGTAGCTGCCTCCACTTTCCTCCAGCCTGTCTCCCTGAGAGCACCCCTGCTCCTTCCCTGGGCTCACCCCCAGCATGTGCCCCACCTCTTTTCTTTTCTGCCTCCCAAGACCCTGCAGCTCCTCTCATCCGCCTCCACTTCTCCACTTACAAACAAGTTCAAGTCATTCCTAAACTAAAAGAGACCCAACTCTCTTCCTGAGCCCCAGCAAATGTACTGTGCTACTATCTCCGCCAGAGGACACTTGGTGACTGTACTTCCTCACCACCTACTCACTGATCTGATGCCTCTGGAAAAAAACTGGCTTTCCAGTCATCAGAGGCCTTCCACTCCCTCATCCGAAGTCCTTTTCTCAAGCCCTGCAGAGTCAACGCCACTGGCCACTGTCACTCGGTTGACTGAAGCACCTCACTCCCACTCTGCTTGACTATAACCCGAACTCTGTTTTTCTTTTTATTTATTTACTTTTGGCCATGCCTTGCCACATGTGGGATTAGTTTCCTAACCAGGGATCGAACCAGTGCCCCCTGCACTAGGAGCTCGAAGCCTTGACCACTAGATCACCAGGGAAGTCCCCCAGATTCTTCTGCTTCGCCTCCCGCCCTCTGGTTCCTCCTTCTTTCTGTCTCCTCTCCTGGCTCTTCCTGCTCCTGCCCCTAGATGCCAGCCCTTTTCAGTAGTTGGTCAGTGGCTCTCTTCTCTATCCTTGAACCGTCTCCTCAACTATCTGAATATTCTATGGTTTCCACTGTCATTTGAAAACTATAAAAAACATTCATAACTAGTCCTCTTCCCAGAACTCTATCTACTTCCTTTTTAAACAACAGCACAAAAACTAACAGCATTAACAAAGCATTTCAGTCCTCCCTGTAGCCCTATGAGTAGATACTACTGCTCCCATTTAGTACTGGGGTACACAGAACCCAGAGGTCTCAGAGATGGGAGGGAGCAGAGGGGCCATGGGTCTCCACACCTAGAGCCTTTTCCTTTGGCAACGGCTCCCCTTCATGCCAGACCAGTTCCTCCTCCTGCCTTGCCTGTTTCTGATGACACCACTAGCCTTCCAGTCACCCAAGATTAATACTCATCACTCTAGTCCCGCCAAGTCTAGCTTTCCTCGTTCCTGCTCTCCTTTCTTTGCCAGTCCAATGTCACCAGCCTGACTCAGGCCCTTATTTACCTCAATCACAAGATCCCTAACTGGTCTTAACAAATCCCATCTGTTTCCTCCAACCCATCCTGCATAGATGCACAAGCTCGAGTTCCTAAACATCGTACAGCTCTGACGTTGTCACTTTTGAGTCAAAACCTTGGAAGGGCTCCCAAGGCCCAGCAGCGTCCAGTACAAGTTGCTTAGAGGTGTCCACCATCTACTCCACCCTTTCCCCATCCTCCCCTCCTAAATTCTGTTCCAGTGCAGATGGCCCCGTCGCCATCCCTCATGTTCTCTGCATTCTGCCAGCTCCACACCTTTGCTCGTGTATCTCCTACCCTGGAAAGCCAATCGGCATCTCCACTTGCCAAAAGCCTACCCACTCTGCTCCCTTGTGACATTTACCATGGACAGTGTTTGGGATGTGTCTTCACCCACTATATGCAAGCATCTCGAGGGTAAGGACCGTATCTCAAATGTTCCTGGACACTCCATGAGGGGTGCCTTTCTTATACCAAGTCTGCAAATGTCTGCAAAATGCTAAAACAAATGAACAAAGAGGGAGCAGTTTGGTCAAGGAGCTTCTAAATGCATGGCCAACTGAGCTCTGGAAATCTGGATTAGAGAAGGGGTTGGAACTGTTCCTGAGGCTGCCTTGCCATTCTGGCCAGATTCCCAAACTCTAGCCAACCTTTTCTGCTTCTGTTACATTGGAAAGCAATGCTTTCAGGTTCTGTCTCACACCAGGGGGAATCAACAGTGCCACCTATCCATCCAGGGCTCCCAGTATCCTGTGACTAAAAATACCCCCAATCACATCAGCCTTCTCCAGCATGTCCTCACTTGGTAGGAGTGGAAAAAAAACCAAGGAGAAAAGTTAGAGGTCCAATCACTAAGGGCCACATATTAAGCCACACGAGAAGCTAGGCAGATTTCGGTCCTGCCTCTTGACTCACCCTCCTGCTCAACATGCAGCGGGGGGTCCCCAAACTTTTAGGATACAAGTCTAAATGCTTTGGTATGGCATTCAAAGACTCTCAGAGCTGGGCCATGACTACCTGTCCAGTCTCCCTTCCTGACATTCCCAATCTCACCCTCATTCCCACTTTACTGAATCACCTCTGATCCACCAAATACTCCACAATCACAATGCCTCCATGCCTCTGTGCTTGTGGCTTTCTCAGCTCACTAACTACTGCCTCCACTCATCTAGGAAACTCCTACTCATCCTTTAGAATTCACTCATCGGGCAGCTCCTTCCTCAGAAAGACTTGTAAGCCTTCTCTGACCCTGCCACAAAGTCATAATACTCCTCCCACATTTCCTGAACCTTTAATGTAGTACCTAGTTCTTAGAAAGTCATGATTTAATATTTGAGGAATGAACAAGGTTCTTTTTGAAAGAGATCTCATGGTAAATCAATTATAACCTGGAACCCTTACAAAATGACTAACTACCAATACTAGCTAAGCATTTATATAGTGCTTACTATATGCCAAGTGTTAATCCTCACCATGATGCCACGGGCTAGATTCTATTATTATCTCCATTTTAAGGCAAGGGAAAGAACCCATAAGGCAAACTCAGACCTGCCAGGTTCTAGAATCTGACCTAACTATAGAACTTGAACTAACTAATCACGGTGCCTCCTTTTAATATCAGTCTTAAGAATGTATATTTAAAGAGCACAATCCTCTGCCCTCCTTAGAATTTTTTAAAAACCTAATTTATCTATACAAATTTCTCTGGAGGGGTGGGGTCAGGGCGGTGGGGGTGGTGATACCATTAGCCCTATTTTACAGATGAAGGAAGAAGTAAACAGAGGGGAAGCACCAAACACAAACAAAGTCAATGAGGAAGTTGACCCCTGGGGGCTTTGCATCTAGTTCAGTCTTGCATTTGAAGTTGATCTTGTTTAACTAGTTGCAATCTTTTTCTACCTCTAAAGAATTCCAGCAGGAAGGAGTCACTATGAATCTAATAGTATCCAATTGGTAGTTGCCAAGATAATGCTTGGGTGTGTAAGATACATGTTACTGAATGTTGTTCTTATGCTTTGCCATGGGAGGGTTAATTAACTGTGAGCCATCAAGGTTTGGTAAAGTTCACTAAGAGTTCATATTAAAGAATAAGGGAGCAGTGGGGGCTTTATGGGGCTTCCCTGGGGGATCCAACTGTAAAAAATCCGCCTGCAATGCAGGAGACCAGGGTTCAATCCCTGGGTTGGGAAGATCCTCTGGAGTAGGGAATGGCCACCCACTCCAGTATTCTGGCCTAGAGAATTTGATGGACAGAGGCACCTGGCTGGCTAGGGTCCATGGGTCACAGAGTCAAACTCAACTGAGCTTTAAGAATCTGCATCTTCAACAAAGAGTCTCAAGACTTGTCAGAATTGACCCAGATGAGGTTTTCTTCAATTTTATAAGTTTGAAGTGATCTTTGAGTGGTTCATCCTATTACAGCAGGCCAGATGTGACACAAAGGCTTTTCAAAAGGCTACCAATGAACCCTTAGTCACCAAATGGAATGGCTTTTTCTGAACCTAACTCTCCTGCTGTCTCTGTAACACTTGACAATGCTGACCATCTCTCTCTCGACACGAACTTCCTGCTTTGCCTATCTCTCTCACCATGCCTTCTTTAAAGTGATAAGACCTGGAACTGGGGAGGTGGCAGCAGACAGAAAGGAAAGGATAAACATGAGAAACATTTCAAAGGAAGGCAGAGCAGTATTGGGAGATCAAACCCTTCTTCCTTGTATCAATTTTGCAGCATTTCTAAATGCTGTTTTCTACTGAAGTTAATTATGTATATACCATCTTTCCTTCTCAGGACAGGGGACAGATTTTAAGTATCCAGTGTTTTGCAACAGTATCAAGACCTTAGAAGGATACTTAATAGATATTTGTCAAACAGTTCAAAACTGATTTTGAGATTTCTACCATCTTAGACTCACACTGTAAAAGAATTATTACGCGTCTTTATAAAAAGCTACATTCAGTAAGAGAACTAGTCCTTTAATGATGCATGGAGGCCTACTCAAACTTGCAAATACGACAGACAAGATCTAGTGCAGGCTAAACTGATAACTGTTAAATAAGCCCGGCTGCCATTTTAGCCAAGATAATGTCTAAATGAAGATAAGAGTAAGCAGGCTTTGCATTGAGAGTATAAACTAGGAATGACCAGGGGTGCGAAGGCCAGGATATAATCTGGGATTGTCAGAGGGATGGCCTTCCTCTAAAACAATGGGTCCCTAAAGTGGAATAAGAGGGTTGGAGGACAATAACAAGTCCCTTTCAGAATGGCAACAAGCCTACATATGTGATAGGATCTCACAGCTATTCCCATTGAATGGTCAGTGTGGACCAGGGCAAGGCAGCCTTGCTGAAGAGAGAATTCGGGATGTCCTTTTCTTGCTGACATCAAGAAGTATCACAGAGGTTCTCTGCTAAGCACGAAACAAGTCGCAATGGGATTGGTAAATCAGACTTGGGGGGGAAGACCTAGAACTACCTAGGGAAGAAGTAATTCTAGATCTAATTGTGACTTACTCTATTATCTCAGACAAGAAGTTTCCTTGCTCTGTGCTTCATCACACCTATGCAAAATGCAGGGTACTGGAAGCAGAAACGAAGCTTCTGTAAAATCTCTTGGAAAGTGAAACTTTAAAGTCAAGCACATTGGGACCACTAAGGTGGGAATTAACATTATCACGTTGTACTTTCACATTCTCCCAACAGACACTAAAGAATCACTGCAACTGAGACACACGAACAAGAAAAGTTGATAAAAGCGGGAAAGTGTGCTCTAAATAATGTTTTTAAAAATAAAGTGAAAGGAAAACTATGCTCACCTGATCCCTGCCCAATGACATATATGGTCTCTCCGCATCCCTCGTCCATCCTCTCCCACATTTGCCGAAGTAGGCTGTCATACTGCTCTGATGTAGGGCTCACTAGAACCAGCTAGAAGAGAAACCAACAGCCTTAGGACCACACTTACTAGAAGAGCACCACAGCCAAAGCAGATCAATAGCCAAAGACCCTGACTGAACCCCACTGTGCCCTGACCGAAACTAGCTTCACAGTCCTCTCATGGCCTCTTTGCCTCTTCTCAAATAGCCTTTGGGCTCAAGGCCTTATGAGTATGTTCGAACCCCAACCCACAGAAAAGAGGGTGTGATCAGCCTGCCTCCTGCTGCTTAACAGGAGGGACAGGACCCACAGGGACTGACAATGTGGCATTGCAGGTAGAAATTAATGAGCAGTGCTTTACACCTACATGCCAAGGTCTTCTACCTGCAGCTTGCCATTCACAGGACAAGGATCTCATATACTGCCATGCTCTCCATCCAAGGCCAATGGTTCCCATAACAACACAAGAATGCTGTTCCATCTTGCCTTGGCTATCTTGATTATTTAGGAATCGGCAGTAAAAACTGCTGCAAGATTTATCTTTATCAACAAAACACCCTTACCTCTAAGATGGGTATCAACACTGTCATTTTCTGAATTCTTCCAATAACATTAAAATATCAACCACTTATTTGGGGAGGCTGTTTACCAACAGGCATGTCAAATCCCATTCTCTAACTGTCATATGTGACCTTGGACAAATAACTTAACCTCTGAGTCTCAGTTTTTTTAGTCTACAAAATGGAGATATTATTACCTACCTCCTAAGGCCACTGTAAAAACCAAGAAAGATAACATGTAAAGCATCCACTCCACAGCTCAATAAGTGGTAATTACAGTTTTCCCCACCCAGTCATTCCTAAATGAAACTGGATACCACAATTCACTAATTCTCTCTCTCTTTGCAAGCTCTCAGAGTCTTATGTCCATCCCCACATTTAACTACAGCAAGTACATACACTTACAGCTTCTAACCTTTCCCTCAGGAATCAATCTATTTAACCCATCTCTTCTCTCATCACATCAGTTTTTTTTCAATATCATCAATATTAATTTACATATAGCATCTTTAAAATAATGAGAAGGACTTCCTCAGCTTCATGACGAAGACACACCTCCCTACCTTGGAACAATAAATAAGTTGGTCAGGAAATAAATCTGTTTGCAACTCTGCTGGGCCATTTCCCACTGTTTTCAGGCTTCTTCAGCACCTTGGCCATAAACTGACATCTAGTTCATCTGCTTCTGAGTCAAGTGCATCTCTTACAATTTCCTGAGTTGACTCATCAGAGCCTGTACTTTGAACCTAGGTGCTGGGCCTTCTGCATTGTGTCCCATTGCCTCATACACTTCCCCTGATCATCCTCTCTTTGAATCTGGCCAGCCTCATTATGGCATTAGAGGCACTAGAGAGGATCCTGTGCTAAGGTGGAGTGCTGGCTTCTAAGTGCTCAGTGGAGACTAGAGGGAGAGAGCTGTTGGTTTCAAGAAAGTTCTCTCCAGTTGAGATCAAGTTTTGGGCAGTGTTGTCACCACAGACTAAAAAATCACAAATGTTTTCAAAACTCATTAAACATCTCTATTATAAGTATCCAACAACAGGTAGGAGGTGGGATGGGTGGCTGTCTTGCATCAGCTGCTATTTAATCTGCACAGAGAATCATCAGTTCCTTCAATCCCCTTCAACCATTTACTGAGTAAGTAACGGGCAGTGTAGTAGATTTCTTACACACGTTTCTCATTTTTACTACGTATTTGTACTAAAAAAGATGATGAAGCTGGAGCACTGAGAGGTTAAGACACTTTCCCAAGGTCACAGAGCCTTTTTAACTGGCAGCCCAGTCCGACTCCCAAGCTGGCATTCTTTCCTTTAGCAACGTTAGAAACCTTCAAAATGCCAGTCCCAAATTATACTTAATTATTTATCCCCGCCCCCACCAACGCCAAGCAGAAGGATGAACCCTTAAAATCCTGCCCACCTTCGCAAACGCTAAGAAAACACGATCTAAAACGTCCTTCATTATTCCAGTCATACAAGATAAGGTTTCTTTCCCAGAAGACGAAACTATGGGTCATGCCCATCTTTCACTTTTGTTTTGGGGGGATTTCTAAAGGAGACATTCTTGATTGAGTGACTACTTAATATTGCCTTTCTCGACATCAGGAAGAGCCGCAGCTGCCTCCCGGCTCCCCCTCGGACTACAGATCCTCCCGCGCTCGCCCTGCCAGAGCCACCTTCGACCCTCAGCTGCCGTGGACAGGCCACGGAAAGAGTCCCTCTCGATCTCCCGGGGAGGCGGCACCGCGTGGGGACCGCCACTGCGCGGGCAGCTGCCGGCGTCGGGCGCCCGCGTTCCACGTGGCGGAGCCGAGGGGTTGTGATCTCGGCGGGAGCCCGACGGCGGGGAGGCCGGGTGGGCGCCACCGGAGAAGGACGGCGGTGCCCGCGGGCAGCCGGAGCCGCCCCTAGCCCGCAAGCCCGCCGCGCGTCCCGCACTTACAGGTGGGCGGGCTCGGCCCCTCCCGCCCCCGCCGTCGCCCCAGAGACGGCTCGGCCCACCGCCAGGTTCCCCCTCAGTGCCCAGTCCCCTCAGCCGCCGGCGCCCGGGGCCTACCTTGCTGGTGAGGTCCAGCTCCGGTTCGCCGTTGAGCGCCTCACCGTCCTCGCTGCAGTCCGAGTCGAAGCCGCCGTGGAGTCGGGCGGCAGCCGCCGTGGCTCTGGCCGCCCCCGGAGAGCTGGGCTCGGGGGCGAACATAGAGGCCGGGACCGGCGACTCCATCGGGGAGCGACTCCGCTCCGCCGCCATCTTTAATAACTTAGGCTAATTCGTAGCCGGCCTCCCCTCCCTCCTCAGCTTATTTGCCTAATCTATGCGCGGTCACGCCCCCAAACCTTATCGGAATAATTTATGCGAAACAGCAGCCGCCGTGGCTCTGGCCGCCCCCGGAGAGCTGGGCTCGGGGGCGAACATAGAGGCCGGGACCGGCGACTCCATCGGGGAGCGACTCCGCTCCGCCGCCATCTTTAATAACTTAGGCTAATTCGTAGCCGGCCTCCCCTCCCTCCTCAGCTTATTTGCCTAATCTATGCGCGGTCACGCCCCCAAACCTTATCGGAATAATTTATGCGAAACTTCTCCCGCCGCGTAGAGGGTGACACGTATCTCTAGCTAAGAAACAATCCACCGGCCCTCTCGGCCACCAATCGCTACAGCTCGTTCAAGTACCTAATGAATAATTAATGAGGTCCAAAGCCCAACAACAAAAGTCTGGGACGTCACGCGCCTTGATCGTAGCTTTCAAGTGGGCAGCACAGTGTCCACGCTACCGGCCTGGAGCCTTCCCGCCAATCGGAGCAGAGCGGAGTACGACTGACACATCAGCCAACCAATAAGAAGAGAAATACACACCGAGTTTACCCTTACCGCCCATCACTCCCCTAGTTTTCAGAGGCGGTGCTCAGTTTCCAAATCCTGCAGCAAGACTGTCGGGGGCGGACAGCCTTCCGATGATAGACATGGGAAAGGCCCAATCCAGTCTTCGGATAAGTCCCGCGCCTCGGGCCACCGCCCACGGAGATTGTAAACTGCGCAAGGCACCTCCCACTCAACTCAATGACTCCGGGCTGTCACAGAAGACGGATTTTCAACCTGCTGGCAATCTCCAGGCAATTTTAATAGGATCGATGCCTGGAGTACTATAGCAGCTAGAGCGCGGCAATTAATTAAACGCTGACCTTAGGGAGAATTCCCCATTCATTGTCTCTGCGGAGAAAGCAATTACACGACCAAAATGAGGCAACCAGCTCAAACAGAAGCCAAAAGTTATCTCACCACATTTGTAAACTGAAAGGCGAAACTCTAGTGTCTGCTAAGGTAGCTTCCTATGGGAGATTCTTCCAGTGTCATCAGCTATGGAAAGCCCCTACCCAAAACACAATCAACACCAGTTCTACTGTCTTGAATTCTTCTTCCACAAGACTGAAGAGCTTGAAGTTAGGGATTAGTCAAACTCTAACAATGCTGGCGACGACCACTCGTCCCAGGCAGCAAGCAAGAGCAGCCATTTGAGTTGAGAAGATAACATAACCAGGTTTAGGGGTCTGAAAACACAAGAGGAGTGAGCAAGAGGCAGAGTTCCAAAGAGCCTTCAGTTCCAAGGATCTACTTGAGTTAAGCGACAACTTCTTGTTCCTGTTTGCAACCAAATCTGTACAAATACAGCTGGGAATCTGGAACAAGAAGTCATCCAACTTCAAAGGTTTTGATAATAGTTCAGTTTTTTCCTTCTGGAGAAATTGCTCACCATTATCCTACATATATCTCCATTAGATAAAAATATTAAAATCCCAGTTTGTCGGAAGAGCTAATTATGGCATTATATTCTAGAATAATATTGATATTTAGACTCTTACCAACTGGCTCTTCCAGAAGGAGTTCAAGTTCAGAATGTGCTTACACCTGATGGTATGCATTAAAAAAAAAAATGCCCTCCTCACTACACGGCTTTACCCAAAAAATATATATATATTATCAGAGAAGGTAGTTTTATTTTTTTTTTAAGAAATCTTAAAAAGTTTTTTTGATCTTTTCTTGTTTGTTGATTTATTTGTGGCTGTGCTGTGTCTTCATTGCTGCTCTCGGGCTTTCTCTAGTTGCAGTGCACAGGCTTCCCACTGCCTGGGCTTCTCGATGTGGAGCACCAGGAGTAGCTGCAGCTCATGGACTTATCTGCCCTGTGGCACGTGGGATCTTCCCAGACCGGGGATCAAACTGGTGTCCCCCACATTGCAAGCCAAGTTCTTAACCACTGGATCACCAGGGAAGTCTGAGAAGGTAGTTCTTTAAGAATCTGAAATCACATTTTATAGAAGGAATTCCTTATCATGTTTACATCCTTTTTCTGAAGACAGGTTAGAATTTAGGTTCAAATCCTAGGTCCACTACTTACTAGCTATGTGACCTCAAACAAATTAATCTGTGCTTCAGTTGTCAGCACGAGGAAAAGTATGAACTTAACAGGATAGTTCACAGTAAATCAGCTAATATAAGTAAAGCACTTAGAACAATGCATGCAAGCCTCAGTAACGAATCTTTTGCAAACATAACTTTAATCCTTAGGTGGCTTACAAATTATAAAAAATTCAAAAGTTGCATCAATCAGGGCAGAGGACTCCCAACCACACAGGCAGGCACACAACCTGCTAAGTGCTAGTCTGTACAGTCACTTGTTGGTGCATGCTCAGTCACGGCTCTTTGAGACCCTATGAACTGTAGCCCACCAGGCTCCTATCCATGAAAATTTCCAGGCAAAAATACTGGAGTGGGTTGCCATTTCTTACTCCAGGGAATCTTCCCTGACCAGAGCTCAACACCCAGACCTCTTGCCTCTCTTGCACTGGAGTGCAAATTTGGAGTGCCTCCAAAATCTGGAGGCAGACGTTTTACCACCGAACCTTTGGGAAGATATCACTTGTGTTAAGCCCAGCCACGATTTATTTATTTTTATTTTATTTTATTTGTGTGTGTGATAAAGTTTTATTAAAGTACAAGAGATAGAGAAAGCTTCTGACATAGACATCAGAAGGGGGCAGAAAGCGTGTTCCCCTGCTAGTCTTCAGCCAGATGTCATATAGCTACTGAAGTCGCTCAGTCGTGTCCGACTCTTTGCGACCCCATAGACTGTAGCATACTAGGTTCCTCTGTCCATGGGATTTTCCAGGCAACAGTACTGGAGTGGATTGTCATTTCCTTCTCCGCAGCCAAGATTTAACACCTAACTAAATTACAGTTTCAGCCTCTATCAGTATAATCTTTAATCACTACTGAGCTAATCTGCCTGATAAAACCCTTGCCTTCCTATAAGGGGATGTGCCCTTCCAGCGATACAATCCACTTTCTTCTATTAAAAACCTTCCATTTTGCACAACTTCCATGAGCACCTTTCTATTTATTAGCTGGGGTGCTGCCAGATACATGAGTTATTTAATAACTCAATTAGATTTTCAAATTTACTCAATTGAACTTTGTGTTTTAACAGGGAGTTCTGTTGAAGCAGATAAAGAAATGACAGAATCGTTATTTTGTTTTTCGAACTTTCTGAACAAAAATTCAAAAGGAAAAAAAAAAGCGGGGGGCGGAGATTCATGCAAGACTGAATTCATCTTCCTGACCCACACACTGCTCTCAAGACAGAACTAGAGAAAATTCAGAGGAAAACTCTATGGCCGCCACCGTGGGCCAGACGGGAACCTGAAGGAAAAGGACGGTGGTCTGTGAGTAGCAAGCCGAAATTCGGCACCAAGGAACTGAAATGGCTCGCGGCAAGAAACTTAGCACGCAGGAGCTCCTGAAAAGGGACGGCGGTCGGGCCCACTAACCAAGAAAATCTGCGCCCGACCGCGTCAGTGAAGTGCTATGAAATAAGCTGGTAAACGGTGTGCTAAATAAACATAAAACGGTCGGCGCAGGTAAGACTAGTCCGGGTTCGCGCAAACACTCAGCCCCAAAAGCCCGGTCAGACAGAGCGGACGGGTGGGAAGAGCCGCTAAAGTGCAGCCGCGGGCCGGGTCGCCGCCTGGGAACGGAGCCGACGCCTAGGGGAGGGATGGGGAAGCGAAGGGCGGAACAGGCACCGGGGTGGGACTCGCCGGGCCGCCTGGCCAGCCCAGCCCCGGAAGGAACAGAGCTGAGGAATCCGGCATTTAGCTCTTCCTACGGCGAGCTAGCGCCGCGGCTTCGGCCGCCGAACTCCTAAACCCGCACCCCTAGGAGACCCAATGCAGCCCACACCCAGTTAACGGAACCGCCGCCGCGCCCCGAAGCCGGCGCCGCTGACGTCGCGCTGACGTCATATGTGACGCCGCGGCGGGCGGGAGCGGGGAAACGGCGGAGGAGGGCGTTCCGGAGCACGCGCCGGGCGGGGACCGCTGACGTCGGGCTCAGGTGCGTGCGCTCGCCTGCGCGCCCGCCCGGAGCGCGGCCCAGGTGGCGGCCCGCAGCTCCAGGTGGCGGCCCGCAGCGGTGAGAGGGCGAGCGGCGGCGCGGCGGCAGGCTGTCCGGGCGGCGCAGGGACCGAGGTTAGGGGAGCGGCGGGAGGGCGGCTCGGTTTTTGCACTCACGTGACGGGCGGGGAGGTTGGGGTGGGAGCTGCGAGCTGGGTGGGCCCAGGCCCCCGAGAGCGAGGCGAGCTGTCCGGCCCCACCCCTGACTGGCCTGCGCGTCGTCGCGAGGACCTTCGCTGGGGCTGGGGCAGGACCCGCCGCGCCGCTTCCCGGGCAGCCCGGTCCTCCGCGGTGGCCCGAACGACCGCCGGAGCTGACAGGAGTTGTCTTCTCCGTAGGGCCGCGTCGAGAGGGTGAGAGTTCGCGCTTTCCGAAGAAGCTGTGTCCGCCTCGGCCTCTCGAGGTCCCGCCGCACCCGAGAGGATGGAGAGCCACCCCAGAGGCCGCAGCAGGGCCCGCGAACCCACGCCAGCCAGCCCTCGTTAGCTGCTCGAAATTTGCGTTTTATCCTCCGCTTAGGCCTTGTCTCCCGAGCCAGTGGCTTCGTGGTTCCAAAGAAATGGAAGAAAAAGAGCGATGTGACCGATTTCATTCGGTCGTCTTGCCTTGAGGCCTGGTTGGCATTTGCAGAGAGAAAATACCACAAGAAAATCGTTGGGTTTTTTGGAGGGGGTGGAAGAAGGAAAACAAGGTCTTTGATTTTACATGGTTTTTTTTTTTTAAACTTACGCACTTTGACACTGGCGGTGAAATACACTAATCCAGAAGTAATCTTTTTGTTGAAAAGAGGGGGATTATTTTTCCTTTTGAGTCCAACCTTTTCTTCTCCCCGTGACAAAGCATAAATCATGGACACCAGAAAGTAAGGTGGACCTCAGGAATTCTCAAAAGACTGAGAAGCTTACGTTCCTCCTCGGGAGGAAGGGTGGGGTGTTTTTAGCCCTCTCTGGAACCTAAAAGGAAAAACATGAGTTGCGTGCCATGGAAAGGAGACAAGGTCAAATCTGAATCATTGGAGCTGCCCCAGGCAGCACCCCCACAAATCTACCATGAGAAACAGCGCAGGGAGCTCTGTGCTCTACACGCCCTCAATAACGTCTTCCAGGACAGCAATGCCTTCACCCGGGAAACGCTGCAAGAGATTTTCCAGAGGTAGGAAACTCCCCTTCTCGTTGGGGTCTTTATACATACAGTTTTTGCTCTTTCTGAATTTCGGTGCATGGGGCAACTTCTCTGCTGCATAAATCTTCAAATTAACAGGTCTTATTAGCTAGATGCTGTTAGCAGGTGTAAGGGACACAGGAGTGGGAAAGAGAATCGGCCATTTACTGAGCACCACCAGTGGGCTAGAGTCAGTGCTAAGAGCCTCAGTGGTGTTATCTCAAGTGATCCCCTCTACAGTCCATTGGAATGTGTAATTATTTCCATTTTGTGGATAAAGACAGGGCTCAGAGAAGTCCAGTAATTTGCCCAAGGTAACATAACAAGAAATGAAGCCAAGGTTAAATCCAGGTTTGTTGCTGTGCTGTTGACCACTGTGATATTAATGCTGCTCAAGTCCTGCCCTCCAGGATTTTAAGAGTCTAGAAGGGGAACCAGATAGGTACACACTCAATCACCTGTCATCAGAGTTGAAATGTTGTGGGTTCCATAAGAAAGTTCTTGCACAATACTCAGCTTCTCTATGAAGCCATGTGCTGGCCTTGGTGCTTTTTATATGGTGTTTTGTTTAGCTCTCTTAGTCGATTTACTGTCTCTGTTTTACTGATAAAGAAAGAGAAGGAAAGGTCAGGTACTGTCCAAACAGCTTTGAAGTAGCAAAGCTATAATTTGAAGCTGATTCTAGGTCCCCTCCCCTTTCTACTTCATTCTAGATGGCCTTGCTTATCTACTTTGCAAAGTGCTACCAGACAGGTTGATAGAAGTTCAGCTTTTTTCTCTCGCTTTGATGTTTTAAAATTTTTCTCTCAAAGAGTTTGAGAAATGGTTCGGCAGTGTCTGGATGAGCAGCATGTCTACAGTCCATAGCAACTTTGGCAGTAAGCCTGTCTCACTACTCCAGCTTCTAAAGAGTTATCCTGCTCAGTTCTCAAGTGCGGAGAAAGCTCAGGAATTCTTCAAGTGCTGCATGTTGGCAGTTACAGAAGATCCTTCTCTGACTCCATTCAGAGATGAAATCACGGTCCCAGGAAGGCCTGAATTACAGTTGAGAGCAACCTGTCTGGGGTGATTTTTGAAGCATAGGTATGGACCATTTACCCTAAAAGAACCATAGGCCCTCTTTTAAAAGAATGTTAATTTTGTTGTGCTGACCAAGTTATAATGAGAGTAATTATTTTCCAAGGTCAGTAATAACCATAGTAATGCCTTAGCAGGGCAAATGTGTCCTTTGCATCATAGCCATTACATGGCAAGTAGAATGAACTCTCTTCAGGAAATAGGGCCCTGGGAGATGAGATAATTTGTCTCAGATTGTTGGAGGCCAGTCCTTTAGACTGCTTCCATTTGGCCAGCCATTAATATATCTTCTGATTGAATATTTGCAAATTATTTCCTAATTGAAGACTAGGGAGAAGGAAAAGACCCTGAGTGCTTGAATGTGCTTAGTACTTTGAACTCTGACAATCTTACAACCTTATTAGGAGTGATCCTAGGAAACCAGAATTCACCTTAAGCAATTTACCCAGTTTCACTCAACTAGCAAAAGTGAAGTACAAGATTCTGTGTGTCCATTCAGAAGTTTTTGACTTCGATACATTTGGCCCAGGTCAACATGATGAGAATCACTAACACAGATGAGCACTCACGCTGTGCAGAGCACTGTTCTGAATGCTTTCCTTGTGTTAACTCGCTCCTAACACCCGTCTTACAGGGTAGATCCTGTTACTTCTGATTTTTCCAGATGAGGGAACAGAGATCTATTAATCGCAGGATTTGGACCCAAGCTTTGTGAATGGAGGACCTCTTTCCTAACTGCCCTGCTCCTTCCTCGTTATTGGGAACGGGTGTCAGAGCAATTATATCGTCAGTAGCCGCTCACCCTTCTAGGAAGTTGGGCCTGGGTCTGAAGATTTTGGCTGTGATTATAAGCTGTTCGTGGATAATAGCAGGACTCTTTCAGCTGTGTTTTCCCCAATTGAAAGAATGCTAAATATTTGCTAAACTCACATAGAACCAAAGTTCTGTTCCTGGCTTTTGAAGCTTTAGCAAGTTGTACTGCATTCTCCAGTTACCTGTCAGCAATGGTGTAAATGTCCATGTAAATACGAGAATATTTGTACCCTACTACTCGAGAGGTGGCATTCTGTACAGAGTATTTAATATGAGAAGATTCTGTGTGAATACACAGAAACAAAGAAGTGTGAAAGGGATCAGAGGGGGGAAAAAAAGGGGAGAAGAGGTGAGGGAGAGAGGATGGAATTTTTTAAGCAAACATTTACTAGTTGCCTGCAGTGTGCCAGGCACCACTCAGCACTGTAAAGAAAGCAAGCTGAAGAAGACTTACAGAGAAGTAATACAGCTCAGAACTGTACATTGACCCAGCTTGAGAATAGATTTAAGTGAATTAGAACTTTGGAATTTAGAGCCGTTTAAAGGGAAAAAAATAATCTGTTTGGATCTTAACAGAAAAGAGTAATGTTGACAGTAATGTTAACTAGATAATTTTAAATTCCCAGATCTAAAGTTCTGTGGTGTTTTGAAGATGTTGATAAATGGTAGAAATGGGGGAAAGTTTTTGATTAGTGCTATTTGTTGAGAGGAAGTCCATCCTTGTAGTTGAATTCTAGCCAGGTAGAAGAAATACAAAAGCAGGGTGGAGTTTCAGTGCAGTTGTGGGTATGAGATGACTCATGGTAGAAATGGAAATGAATAGGGATTTGGAAAGGACTAAGCTAATGACAGCAACGCAGGAACAGGGAAGAGACAGGTGTGACAGGCTCAGTCCAGGATTTGAAGATAGTGGTCACGATTGTAGTAATAGCAGAAGGTTGTTGGAAAGGATGAATAACTGAAATTGTAGAAAAGGTCAAACTATAAGGGATTATAGATACTGGTGAACATCCTCTACCACAGAGAAGCCCTTCTACCCCCCATTAAAAAGTCCCTGAGCACACATTTAAAGGGAGGAGCCACATTAAAGGTATGATGGTGTAAACTGAGAAAAAGTGTTGTTGAGTGTTAACCTCTAGAGATTTAAATTTTCTTATCCAAGGGCCAGGCAGACTCCTCCTCATCGCCACCACCTACAGAATCCTTCGGTGTGCCTGGCCCTGTAATCTGTGCTTTATGTATTTAAAAATTTAAAAACACGTTAGGAGGTCCCGAGCCGTATTTTCTAAGGTCACACCTCTTCAGAACTGTAAAAAGGAAAAAACTGAGAGAAAAGGAATCTTGATGAAATGTTTCCCCATCTCCTTTTCATTTTGAAACCTGAAATATCACCTTAGACAAACACAGTGGTAACCACAAGAGAGGACCAGAGGCTTAACTGAGGACGCAGACATCAGTGGGAAACTAGAACCCATCTTCATTTGTGGATGACTTCACGTCTCAGGGCTCTTACGTCTGCCTTGGTGACAAAAATGAGAGGCTAGTGTATAGTTCAGAATCTCTATAGAAATTATTAATACAGTCTGTAACAGAAATTCGCTGCGGAATCTCAAGAAAACATTCCACTGAGACAGTAGGATTCCCATGGGATTCAGCGGGAGCTGTACTGAGGTATCCAGGAGACTGTTGAGTGTAGCTTTAGGTTTAGAGGTGGACTCCTAGCTCTGCTACTTACTAGCTGTATATGACTGTGCAAGCCACCCTGACCTCTGTGCCTCAGCGTCCTTGTTTACACTGTGGGGTTAATCTCAAGATTGTTGGAAGGATTATGTGGTAAATCTCTTAAAAGTAGCCAACACAGTGGGCACCTGATTATTGTTAAAGTAAAAACAAGTCCTGGTTTAATGGGCACAATGGATAGATCTCACTTAAAAAATTTTTTTATCTTTTTTTTTTTTGGCTGCACTCAGCCTGCAGCAGCTTAGTTTCCCAACCAGGGGTTGAACCCATGCTCCTGCACAGGAAGCACTGAGTCTGAACCACTGGACCACCAGGGAAGTCCCTGGATTCCACTTACTCAGATGACCTCTCCTCTAGGATTGAGATGGAAACCATTCTTGGCCTTTCCTATATTGATTGGTGTGGCAAACACATGGTTATTCAGTTGCTAGTGCCCAGCTATGAGAGATATACAGCCACCTCTTCACTTTGGGCATTTATTTATTTAGCCACTCCTCTATCAGCTGTTTCATTGGACAAGTGTGAAATAACTGAATTCTTCAATGGTCCAATAAGATAGGAATAGTTCCCATGTTTACAGGTTAGCTGACAGGCGTGGAGATTAAATCTCACAATTGATACTGATGCTGCTTGGATGTGAACTCAAATATGTGTGGTCCTTAGATCGCTCTCTTTTTTCCTACTACATTGGTGCCAAGAAGGGTTTCATGGAAAAGGTTGGGTGTTAGGTGGAACTTGAAAAAGCTTTAGGATTTAGCTTGGAACAAGGACTAGGCTAAAGAAGAGAGGCCACACGGTCATGGTACCTGAAGTACACTAAGCCCAGTGAAAGAGAAATAGCACATCAAGTAGGCTGCGAGGGCCGGAGTTGGCCAACGAGGCAGCTGGCTCCATCAGCAGCTCTTACGTAAGTAACTGAAATGACACTTTGGTGAATGTGGCAGGAACATACAGGCTGAGTAGGTGGAAGGAGTGTTTGGAAGCACGGAGGTCAATTTAGGAACCTGTTTCAAAATATCCAGGTGTGAGATAAGGGGCCTCCAGTTAGGGGGAGAGAGTAGGAATAGACAGGCAAGGGTTTGAATCTGAGATAGAAGATGTAGGACAAGGGGAAGATGCCCTTGGAAACTCTAGTCCTCAAAGATGCACTTCAAAAAACTGCAGTCAAAGATGTTTGGGAACTGAAACCTTTTACTACCTCACCTCCCCAAACCCCACCCCCAGCCGCTGTCCCTGGAGGCTCAAGGTAAATATTGGCATTTTAGGGGCTTCAAGGAATCCTGCAGAAAACCTGTTTCTGGGATTCATTCAGCTACTGTACTGAGCACCTTCTGTGGTCCTTGGGAACACACTGAGGGGACAGCACTAAGGGTCAAGCCTGGTAGCGAGTTAGGCGGCGAAAGAGGTAGAAGACTTGGCCGTTTCTCTACTGGAGCCTTCGTGCGTCTGCTGGCTGGAGGCTTTACTGGAGGGGTCAAGACGCTGTTGAAAAGTTGGTGAAAGAAAGCAACTCGATATATCTTGAGATAGGCTTTCTTCCATAGGCTCTCTCATTTAATCCAACTGTCCAAGAATGCACTGAGAGCCTTTATCCTATCAAGCTACATTTTAGACCCAAGCCAAGGGACTTGGCTGGCCTTTCCTCTTATTAGCCCACAGGCAAGTCAGAAAACATATCCAGTAGTAACCTGGGCTGTAATTGGAGCAGGTAGATGTAAGAGGAAATGACTGGGAGAAAGTTAAGGTTGGCCAGTGAGGAAAGGTCTCTAGGGCAGTAACGCTTGAGACCCACATGATGAGGAGCAGGCCGAGTGGAGATGTAGGGGAAGAGCATTCCAGACGTCGGAGACAGTGAGTGCAGAGGCCAGAGAGAGAGAGCTTGTGTGTCCAGGTAGTAGACAGAAAAGGTCTTCGTGTTGGGAGGTAGTGATGAGGTCAGTAGAATCCTAAGGGTCTTACAGACCTGCCAATGTCATTTAGGTTGTATTTAAGTGCTTTGGGAGCCTTGGAGGGTTTAAGCAGCGGCAAGAGTATGTTGGAAAAATACCGGTATGGTTGCTATGTGTAGAGTCTAAGATCTCTCAAGTTTTTAGAGTTGACTGCAAGATCTGATTCTCTTCTGGAGATGGCAGTTAGCAGCCTCCTCGATAGCCACTCTCCACCTGTATTCCTGAGGGACTCAAAACATCTCCTTGGAGTGAGATGTGTGCTGCCCTGCCTTTCTGCAGGTGCTGGCCTGCGCAGCTGGCAAAAGAAATTAATGAGGTCGGAAATGCCTCCAGAACTGACCTTATCTGAAGATGGAGGAGTGGCTAAAGAGGCCTGACTCAAAGACGGCTTAAAGCCAGCGGGCGAACCAGACTGCAGTTGAGTTTTGCTTGTCTGGTGGCAAAAGTATTCTTCAGTTGGTGTATTTTCTTTCAAATTCCAGTATTTCACACACATGTGTATTTGGAATACCTTTAGGTGGTTTATGCATTTCAGTTTAATGCTGTTTTTAATCTCTTTCCCTGTGGCCCCAGTTCATACATTGATGTTACCTGTGTGTAGGCCTTTGAGTATTTAATAATTAATAATTACCAAGTATGCAGGTCTTGAATAGAAAGCATTTAAATTGTAAAAAATAAAACTAATGACAGATACTACCCATGCAAATCAGAATATCAAATACTATTTTCTAATGTTAAAAAAAAAAAGGCTGTATCAAAGCAGGAAGATCAGCAAAGAAGAGTTCAGAAAAGGGAACTCTGGGGATTTCATAAATGAGAGATTTTTCTTTATATCCACTGAATTCACTATAGATGCACTTTCTAAATGGCAGGCAGATAGGCGCCACCACTGCTGAATTACTGTTTTGCATCAAAAGAAAGATAAATCCCTAGACAGCAGGAGCCCAGACTACAAAATACTTTAGTAAAAAACTGGTTACATTAATTAACCTGAGTGGACAGCAACAGGCTTCCAGGGGCAGTGGTGTAAAGTGTCTTCTGTCCCTGCCAGTGTGGGCCCAGGAGGGCTTGGGCTGGCCAGCCGATCTCAGCTTCCCTCCTGTCGCATTTGCAGGTTATCGCCAAACACCATGGTAACCCCCCACAAGAAGAGCATGCTGGGAAATGGGAACTACGATGTGAACGTCATTATGGCAGCACTTCAGACCAAAGGCTATGAAGCTGTCTGGTGGGACAAGCGCAGGTAATCGAACCAGGCTTGACTTGAAGGGATCTGACACTCAGCTGGAAAGGAAGCCAGTGGTGGGGTCACAGCCAGGGAATCCTGGGAGTTGGCTGACACCGTGGAGCCTGACTCTGTTTCTGTTCTGCAGGGATGTTGGCGCCATTGCTCTCACAAACGTTATGGGCTTCATTATGAATCTGCCCTCCAGCCTGTGCTGGGGTCCCCTAAAGCTGCCACTCAAAAGGCAGCACTGGATCTGTGTTCGAGAGGTGGGAGGCGCCTACTACAACCTCGACTCCAAACTGAAGATGCCTGAATGGATTGGAGGCAAGAGTGAGCTCAGGTATCCGTGTGGCTGGTGTAGTGGCGAGTTGAGCTTGCCTTTGGGTGTTTGACAAGGCAAGTGTGAGATTCCTAGCTCTGTGGATCCTCTCCCTGTTGTTACTTAGAATCATAGGGTCTTAGATTTAAAAGACTTGAATCTTCCATGGGCCCAGAGGATGTTAAGTCCCCTGGTAGAGAAGTGCCATTACCTTGGATGCTGGCTTTCGGGTTTGGTGGGACTGCCCTTGTGACATTCTCCAACTTAGACAGTTGTGACAGGATAGCTGCCAGTGCAGAGAAAGGAAGACAGACATTTGGGCCACAGAGGGCTAAATTTTCTCAGGACCAAAGAAGGAACCTTTTCTTTTCTTTTTTTTACAATTAGAAGCTCTTAAGAATACCTGGGGCTCTCTTCCTCACAGAACTGGCTGCTGTTGGCAGTAATATATGAGGATGAGCAAAAGTTCAGATTGGAAATTTGACTGGAAAGATTGAGAGGTAACCAAACGTGGAGTGCTCTAAGAACAAGATGACTAGACCGTGTTCAGGACTGCCAAGGGTATAAATAACAAGATTACTGCCTGGCAGTGAACACGTGGCCCCAGGACTGGCATTTGCAATTTTACTAGCGTTTCATTTTCTCTTTGATGTACCGTTTTTTTCCTGTAGGAAATTTCTAAAACATCATTTGCGAGGAAAGAACTGTGAACTCCTGTTGGTGGTACCGGAAGAGGTGGAGGCCCGTCAGAGTTGGAGGGCTGACGTGTGATGCAGCCCCAGCCGGCCTCCCGCCACCTCAGCCCTTGAAACCCTCCGTGCTGTGCTGCAGCCTCTACCGCAGGTCTGCCCTTGCCACTTCCCCAAACATCTCATCGGGTTTTTTTTCCCCTCCGATTTGACAGTGCAATAGGACAGACATGTGGACTGTTAGAAGAACCAGCCAGCATTACTTGCTCCTGGAAAAGGAAAGCAGGAGCTCTGTGTGCCTAGGGCGAGCTGTGGAGACCTTGGTTTTATTTTAGAGAGGAGAAAGGAAGGTGGGTCTCAGCTGCCTCTCCCGGTTTCTGTGAGGGCTTGGCAGAGGCTCTGCTGGAGTTCACTGCTGTTCTGACCCCCAGGGGACGCTGCCTCCCAGTCCCCTTCCCTGGCAGCCGGTGAGTCTGAACACAGTCCAGACAGAGCCCATGGGACTGGCTTGAAGGCCTCAGAGCAGAAAGGCCTCTCAGGAAACCATCTCCAGAGCTGCAGCAGCCACACAGCATGCTATCTCCAGCCCTCAATGCCACCCTGACCCCATTTTTAAGAGTGGTTTATGGCCATCCTTGAAGTTGGATAATGAAAAGTTCTCTAATATTCCATGCCGGGTGGTTGAATCCTGCAATATTCTAACATGACAGGGTGAGCTAGATACCTAAGAGGATGTGGCCAAAGCCAGGCTGGGGACAGGCACGGACAGCCTGTCTGCCTCACTCCAGCTTCGTCCCTGCCACTCCACTGCACTGGTTAGGAGGTTTGGGGACAGAAGACAGGCCAAAGGGCAGTTTTCCCAGCTGATCCACCCCGGCACAATCAGAAAAAAATAAGACTGCCTTCACCATCAAATTCTACTAGTTTGAGACAGCGTTGGGCAAGGGAAGTATTGTGAAGCTAAGCCCTCAGAGATTTGGTGCAGCTCAAATTACAAGTCTTAGGCTTGGAGTCACTCTGGTGACCAGAAGCAGAGCCCTCACGTTGGATAGATATGTGCATTCTGCTTAGGACCTGGGTTTGTCATCTCTCTGGAGTCTCCTTTACAGATCAACCAAGAATTGACCCCCCCCCCACCTCTTTAAATAGCTATAGGCCACTTTTCTCCTGGTAACTTTGGAAAACAGAAGTGTTAGACTATACTGCCTGTCACCAAAGGGGCCGTGGTGGTCTCAAGGCAGGGGGTAGGCAGAGGTGGCCTGTTCAGCCCTTCACAGATCAATGGTCTTGGCAGGTGAGAGCTGCCCCATTGGCCAGACTCCTCTCCAGCAGCAGAGCCAGCCTGGGGCTTGCATGTCCAGCCTGAGCAAGCTTAACGGGACGAAGCTGAGGCTTTCTCCCCGCTGACTGGAGTGCATGTTTACACCAGCACTTTTTCTGCACATGTATCTTCAATCCCACAAGGCCAGTTTTTTAACGCTGAGTAACAGAGGCCACCAAGCAGCTACTGCGTTTCACCCTCTCAGCAAGTGGCCGCAGTCTCTTCTGCACCATTTTCTACACCAGACCTGCTTGGCACCACAGGGAGCTCGTCACCCCTGCACAATGACATTCCAACCACCACCAGCCAGAAGTTACAGCCAACTTTCCTGCCTGTCACAAGCAGGACCTTGGGTCTATTGGCACTGTCAGTGATGTAAGCCATTTCCTGGGAGGAGGAGAGAACTCGCCACCAGTCTGCTTGGGCCCGTGCAGACAGCACTTCAAAGGAGTCCTCAGGCACTTGGAGGCCATAAGCCAATGGGATATGCAAAGACGCTTAACCATTTCAGGGCTGGTTCCTCTGTTCATATCCAATTCTGGTGCTTAGGAACAGGGACCTATGCTGATGCCCAAGGGCACAAAGTCCCACTTCCTTTAAGGAAGTGGGCAGGCCTGACCCTGATGCCCAGTAAGGGGCAACCCTAGGCTTTTTGTTTTTTCTTGCTTTTATTCCTTTTTGTTGGCCTTGTGCTGGGTTTGTTTACAAAGATGTATTTTGTTTAACCAAATATTAAAAATGGAAAACTCCATACATAAATTTCTTATGTCTGAATCCTGTAAACATGTACATTTTAAAATGTGAACTTCAGTTTTAAAAGGTATTCACAACTGCTCTAAGTCCTCTTTCAGAGACATACTGTGCTTTGGTCAAACCTCTCACTTCAAAAATCCGGACAGAAGATTCACCAAGTACGACTTGATTCAAAAGAAATCTAAGACATTTCTCAATTTAACTTAAAAAAACTAGGCTCCACAATATGAAGAACCCTAACCTTCATCTAAGTACAAGTTTTCTTTACGGACAAGTTGTATATTTTCCCGATTAACAAGTAGATCATGTATTTCAAGAGAGCCTGGGAGGCCCCAGCATCAAGTACATTGCAGGATTCTAAGTGGGGCTGTCTAGATTTGAATTCAGATCAGGCATTTTCTGTTCAGCCTGGAGCAGATCATTTAACCTTTCTGGGACTGTTTTCTTATGCAAAATGAGAATACTACCACCTCCTAAATTGTATAATACAGCAACCCACATTAAAGGCTTAGTGTTGTTACTAGCACAATGCCAATAAAAATGTAAAGTGGAAAAACTAGAGTTCAAAGATAGGGCTACAGCTGGATTCACTATTAAGAGCTCATCAGCAATTACAGTTGATCCTCAAACAGCACAGGTTTGAACTATGTGGGTCAACGCTAT
The DNA here is from genome assembly GCA_006408675.1 of Madoqua kirkii. Lineage (NCBI taxonomy): Eukaryota > Metazoa > Chordata > Mammalia > Artiodactyla > Bovidae > Madoqua > Madoqua kirkii. The sequence goes on along the minus strand of SJYC01040176.1, from coordinate 29,898 downwards.
ACATGAAATTTTTTCAATGAATACTACAGTGCCACAACCTGTGGTTGAACTGCAGACACAGGGCTATTGAAAAAAGAAATGCACAGACTTGATTGCATGGAGGGTTAGTCCCCCCAACCCTTTATTTTTCAAGGGTCAATTGTATTTTTTAAAAAAGAACAAACCCAAGATGTACTTGCTACCTTCCTATTCCCAGACTAGAAATCAATGCTGTCATTCTTTACAAGTTCTTTATAACTTTTTCTGGACTTGCTGCATGGCTATGTGGAATCTTAAGCTTCCTGACCAGGGATCAAACCTGTACCCTCTGCATGGAAGTGCAGAGTCCTAACTACTGAACCATGAGAGAATTCACCAGGTGGCTCAGTGGTCAAGAATCTGCCTGTCAATGCAGTTACGATCCTTGAGTCAGGAAGATCCTGGCAACCCACTCCAGTATTCTTGCCTGGGAAATTCCATAGATAGAGGAGCCTGGCGGGCTACAGTCCATAGGGTCACAGAGAGTCAAACACGACCTAGTGACTGAAACATCATTGTAGACTGCAAGTACATGAATCCTATGCTCTGTTGGCAGACCCAAAAGTGACTGCTGGAACTCAAGAGAGGTTCTTGGACAAAGGAATTTTTTACCTTTTTGGCCTTAAGGGGTCAATCAGTATTAAATGGTGCTGCTGGCTTTGGTGAGAGAAAACACGAGGGGCAGCTTCTTTGTCCTGCTAAAATGGTCCCAGTAACTTCCAGGTATGTATCACAAGCACTTGGAAGACATTTTTTGGTTGGAATCATTTTTTTTAATATTTAATACAAAATGTGAGCACTGACTTTTTTTTCCTTTTTAGACACATATACACACAAGTCTAACAGCCAAAATATTGGAGGAAATGAGCTCCTGCTCTGTCCTCCAGTCCCCATCTTGTGGCTGAAGCTGCCAGCCCTCCCTCCATCCTTTCCAACATACACAGAAATTCACAGTGGCTGCTTTGCAGCAGAGCTGTAATTAATGCATTTTGTATTTTATCTTGTGTGCACATCCCTCCCCAACATCTCCATTCTATTAATGGTCAGGAGCACATCCTTCTCCACGGCATCAGTTCCCACCCCAGCAACGGGAATAGTGAGATCTTCCACCAGGAGTAATTTAGTGAGGGGGGTGGGTGGCCAGAGCTGGAGTAACCGTCTGCGTTGCTGCACTCTGGTATCATCAGCATTGAGGAGAGAAGAAATAGGACAGTGGAGGGCACAGCTGCAAGTGAGGAGTCTCCACGAGCCAATGTGGGGATAATTCCCGCCACCAGGTTTATAGAGCAATGTGCCAAAGTTTAAAAAAAAAAAAATCCAATAAGCAGTTCAAACACTATTGAATTTTCAAACTTCTTCCCACCAAGACAGGTCAAATATAGCAGTAGCAATCTAGATTTTTCCAGGAAGTGAAGGTAGAGCCCCAGGCATTCCTCCTGACAGCCCTGTATTAGGCCCTAGAAGTATCTGGAAAAGAAAAGGAGGGGTGTAAGGCATTGTACAGACCCAAGGGTCTCATTTTCATCATTCCTGTCTGGGCAGACAAAGTATGAAAACAATGTTGTGAAAACAATGCTCAGGTACCCACAGGGCTTGGGCCAGATCCCAATCCTGCGTGGCACATTAACTGCCCTACCTAGGTGCTGGAGGAATAACAAACTTGTGTCGCCACTACTGGCAAAAAGCCCAGGGTCTGGGCTCACCTGCCGTTGCTGCAGCTGCTGCTGTTGCTCCATCTGCAACTTCTCAGTTTCAAAGACGACCGGAAGAACCAGGATCATGAAAGAAGTGGTTCCAATCCACAAGGCTGCCCTGGAAAACCTGCACAGGGAGCATGAGCGTAATGGCGAGACAAAGACAGCTTCCCCAAGCAAGAACCAGTAACTAAACCTCTCACCCGGCACACACCTACGTTTTTGATAAACGTGTTCTACCCAACCCCTGCACCGAACCCCTGCCACAAACAGGAGGAGCAATTCTGGGGGCTGTACGTTTAATAAGAGTCTGAACTGAGTTCTCACAATGGTGCATTTATTACACGTTATCTCAATAATCTGATCCTCACAATGACCCCCACCCGATAAGAAGCCTCACTTTACAGAAGAGAAAATCAAGACCAAGAAAGGTTAAGGTGGCACCAATCCAAGGTCACTCAGTGATCTAGGTGGCCTCCAACCCAGGTCTGCTGCTTCCAAAGCCCGTGTTCATTCAGGGCACCTCGATCACGCCAGGCACATCCCAATGTCTTGGTCCTTGTCCTTTACCTGTACATTTTTTGAGCCACGAAGAGGGAGAGATCAAAAGTGGCTCCAGCCGCGGACCGGACCCTCTCCGGGAACATCTCCGTCAGACCCCACAGTCTCTCCGATAGAGTTTCATCTAGCTGTGGTGGAGGAGTCGTGGATATAGGCCGAAGCTGCGGCGACCACCCCCGACACTGGGAAACCCCGGTCCCAGCAAGGCCTCACCCCGCCTCCCGGAGACGCCTCCGCTGGGACCTCTCCAGGCTCCGCGAGGCGCCTTGCGGATCCGACACCCCCACTCCCTGCCCACACCTCCCAGCCCCTCTCTGCCCTGTAGCGCTCAGTACCTCCTCGTCGTCTTCCTCCTCCAGCTCCTCCTCAGGCTTCTCGGCATCGCCTTTCGGAAGCAATTCGTCTGGGGACAGAGGCGCCCCAGGCCCGGCGGCGGCGGCAGCCATGGCTGTGGGGGAACACCGGAAGCGGAAAAGAAGAGGCGAGTGCAGTGGAGACGGCAGATAGAGCAGCTCTTCCGGGAGCCGGAGCTTGGCGGACTGGGGAAGAGCGCCGTCCTCTGGCGGATCGACTTCACCGGCCTTGAAAAGGCGGACGGAAACGTGACACAACTGGAAAACTTGTTAAGGCAAAGAGTCGGGTGTGCCCGCGGTAATTCTGTTCAGTGGACTTAGGGTGAGCCCGGAAATCTGCATTTTATTAACCAGCCTCCCAGATATCACACTAGATCTGATAGGTAGAGTGCCTGATGAACTATGGAATGAGGTGCGTGACATTGTACAAGAGACAGGGATCAAGACCATCCCCATGGAAAAGAAATGCAAAAAAGCAAAATGGCTATCTGGGGAAGCCTTACAAATAGCTGTGAAAAGAAGAGAAGCGAAAAGCAAAGGAGAAAAGGAAATATATAAGCATCTGAATGCAGAGTTCCAAAGAATAGCAGGGAGAGATAAGAAAGCCTTCTTCAGCGATCAATGCAAAGAAATAGAGGAAAAGAACAGAATGGGAAAGACTAGAGATCTCTTCAAGAAAATTAGAGATACCAAGGGAACATTTCATGCAAAGATGGGCTTGATAAAGGACAGAAATGGTATGGACCTAACAGAAGCAGAAGATATTAAGAAGAGATGGCAAGAATACACAGAAGAACTGCATAGAAAGGATCTTCACGACCTGGATAATCACGATGGTGTGGTCACTCATCTAGAGCCAGACATCCTGGAATGTGAAGTCAAGTGGGCCTTAGAAAGCATCATTACGAACAAAGCTAGTGGAAGTGATGGAATTCCAGTTGAGCTGTTTCAAATCCTGAAAGATGATGGTGTGAAAGTGCTGTACTCAATATGTTGGCAAATTTGGAAAACTCATCAGTGGCCACAGGACTGGAAAAGGTCAGTTTTCATTCCAATCCCAAAGAAAGGCAATGCCAAAGAATGCTCAAACTACTGCACAATTGCACTCATCTCACATGCTAGTAAAGTAATGTTCAAAATTCTCCAAGTCAGGCTTCAGCAATATGTGAACTGTGAACTTCCAGATGTTTAAGTTGGTTTTAGAAAAGGCAGAGGAACCAGAGATCCTGGAATGTGAAGTCAAGTGGGCCTTAGAAAGCATCACTACGAACAAAGCTAGTGGAGGTGATGGGATTCCAGTTGAGCTCTTTCAAATCCTGAAAGATGATGCTGTGAAAGTGCTACACTCAATATGCCAGCAAATGTGGAAAACTCAGCAGTGGCCACAGGACTGGAAAAGGTCAGTGTTCATTCCAACCCCAAAGAAAGGCAATGCCAAAGAATGCTCAAACTACTGCACAATTGCACTCATCTCACATGCTAGTGAAGTAATGCTCAAAGGGCAAACTGTACAGCTTGTGAATTAAATCACAATAAACTGTTAAAAACAAACACAACACATAAATGAGAAAGTCTAGCCAAAGTGCAGAACCAATAAATTCATCACAGTGTTTGTTGCCAATTTTGACAAAATGTTTGTTGGGTGAGGAAATTAAAACAAGCCATGTATTTTTTGTTCATTATTGCTATCTGGTTCCAAATTTCTATCAATAAGTAAGAGTTGACTGTACTTAGCAAAAACAAAATGCTGGTGGGGGTGGGGGCAGGGATAAATTAGGAGTTTAGGATTAGCATATACATACTACTATATATAAAATAAATAATAAAGGATGTACTGCACAGGGAACTAACTATACTCAGTATTTTGCAATAACTGAAAGGGAAAAGAATCTGAAAAAAAAAATATATATATATGTAGATATAGATACACACACACTCACACACTTGAAACTGACACATATTTGTAAATCAACTATACTTCAATTTGGGGCTTCCCTCATAGCTCAGTTGGTAAATCATCTGCCTGCAATGCAGGAGACCTGGGTTCGATTTCTGGGTTAGGAAGATCCCCTGGAGAAGGAAATGGCAACTCACTCCAGTATTCTTGCCTGGAGAATCCCATGGACAGAGGATCCTGACAGGCTATAGTCCATGGGATTGTAAGAGTCGGACACGACTTAGCAACTAAACCACCACCACCACCACCATACTTCAATTTAAAAAAAAAAATTAGGAGGAGAATTCCTTGGCCTTCCAGTGGTTAGGATTCCAAGGTTCCACTGCAGGTGGCATGAGTTCTATTCCTGGTTGGAAAACTAAGATCCCACATGCTGCCAGGTGCCACAAAAAAATCAATTTTTTTTAAAGAATGAAAACAATTAGACCAGTGTTTCTCAAGCCTGGCCACACAGGGAAGCCTTTCGTGGAATGTACTTAAAAAGCATCAGTGTCCATGGTCCTACCCCAGACCAAGTATATCAGAATCTAGATATGGGTTGGGTTTAAAGTTTCCCCAGGTAATTTCCTTATGCAACCAACATTGCGAACCACTAGTTTAAGAGATCCATTTTCCACCGTGAGATACCATTTCACACTCATGATGATGATTATTATTTAAAAAAACAAAACCAGGGTTTCCCTGGTGGTTCAGTGGTAAAGAATCCACCCATCAATGCAAGAGACATGGGTTTGATTCCTGATCCAGGAAGATCCAGCATGGTGAGGAACAGCTAAACCACGCACCACAACTATTGAGCCTGTGCTCTAGAGCCCCGGAGCCACAACTCCTGAAGCCCATGTGCCTAAGAGCCCACACTGTGCAGCAGGAGGAGCCACCACGGGGAGAAGCCCGCACACCGTACTAGAGAGGAGCCACTCTCTGCAACTAGAGGAAGCCCCGCAGGCAGAAACGAAACCCAGCACAGCCAATAAATAAATGAATAAAAAGAAAACAACAAAGCAAAACCAGAAAACTACAAGTGTTGGTGAGGGTATGGAAAAACTGGAGCCCTTGTGAATTACTGGTGAAAATGTAAAATGGCACAGCCACTGTGGGAAAAAAAAAGCATAACAGTTCTTCAAAAAATTAAACATAAAATTACCATATGATTCTGCAATTCTACTTCTACATATATACATAAAACTGAAAGCAGGAATTTGAGCAGATATTTGTACACTCATAGCCAAAACAGCATTATTCACAATAGCCCACAGACAGAAGCAGCCCCAGTACCTACTGACAGATCGATAAACAAAATGTAGTATATGGAGACGATGAAATATTATTCTACCTTAAAGAGGAAATTCTGAAAAGAAAAACGGAAATAAATTTTAATATATTCTAAACATGAATGAAACTGGAGGACATCATGCTACATTAAGTACAATATTTGTCACTATAGGGTTCTATGAAGTATCTGTGCGCGTGTGTATGTGTGTGTGCTGAGGCATGTCTGACACTTTGTGACCCAATGGACTGTAGCCTCCCCAGGCTCCCCTGTCCATGGAATTCTCCATACAAGAATACTGGAGTGGGTTGCCATTTCCTTTTCCAGGGTACTTCCTGACCCAGGAATAGTACTTGGGTCTCCTGCATTACAGGCAGACTCTTTCCCTTCTGAGCCACTAGGGAAACCTATGAGACATCTAAAGTGTTCGAAATCACAGACACAGAAAGCAGAATGGTGGTTGCCAAGGGCTGGGGGAGGGGAGGATGGGGAGTTACTGTTTAATGGATACAGAGTCTCAGATTGGAAAGATGAAAAAGTTCTGGAGATGGATGGCTGTGTTGACTGCACAACGGCATGGGCGTACTTAATGGCACTGAAATCTACATTTACAAATGGCTGAAGTGGTACATTTTTTTATGTTATCTCTATTTTACAATAAAAAGAGAGAGATCTCCTTTCCAAGAATGGGAAGGTGAACTGAATTCTGGCCAGTGACATGGGAGGAGATATCTCATAGAGAGCTTCTGAAAAGAGTTTCCTCATTCCTAGAAGAGGGCTGCAGGGCGAGATGCTCTCTCTTACTTCTTTGGGTGCATCTGGAACTCTCTCTTATCTGGACCCCTGCAGCCACCTTGGGGCCAGCGGGAGAACGAAGCCAACACCCAAGGCAGCAGACAGATGGAAAGATGTAGGTCACTGGTGATGCCATTAAGCTCCCAAACCAATTGACTAAGAAGTCAGTCCTATCTTAGGGTTTATAGTTAAGTAAGAAAATATATTTCTTAAAGTTAAATTTACTTTGAGTTGAAATTTCTATAACTGGTTCTGAAAGGATCCCGACACTTGTATAATTATTGTTGGTATAACAAAAAATTGGAAATAACCTAAAAGTTTAGGGAAATGGGTGAATTTAAAAAAAAGATGTTTAAACATAGATGGAGTTATTATATAGTAGTTAAACACATGAAGTGAAAGACAGATTTTGCATATTATATGTAAATTCTAAATACAGTGTATTTTTCATTGACTTACATGTATATATATCTTTAAATGGATGGATCTCATAGCGCTTCCCTGATAGCTCAGTTGGTAAAGAATCTGCCTGCAATGCAAGAGACCCCAGTTCAATTCCTGGGTTGGGAAGATCTGCTGGAAGAGGCATAGGTTACCCACTCCAGTGTTCTTGGGCTTCCCTTGTGGCTTAGCTGGTAAAGAATCCACCTGCAATGTGGGAGAGCTGGGTTTGATCCCTGAGTTGGGAAGATCCCCCAGAGATGGAAAAGGCTACCTACTCCAGTATTCTGGCCTGGAGAATTCCATGGACTATTACAGTCACATGTATATGTATCAGTCAGTCAGTTTAGTTGCTCAATTGTAACTGACTGAGATGGTTAGGTAGCATCACCAACTCAATGGACATGAATCTGAGCAAACTCTGGGAGACAGTGAAGGACAGACAAACCTGGTATGCTGCAGTCTACAGGGTCCCAAAAAGTCGGACACAACTGAGCGACTAAACAATAACATACTACAATATGGGTGAATTTTGAAAATAGTTTGCTAAGTGAAAGAAGTCGGACACAAAAGGTTATATATTGTATGATTCCATTTATATGAAATGACCAGACTAGGCAAATCCTAGAGACAGAAAGGAGATTGGTGAGTCTCAGGGGCAGTGGGGAGAGGGACAGGGAGCAGGACCCTATGGGAATGAGAATTATTCTCACAACAGTTATGGGTTTCCTTATGTCATGATCAAATGTTTTGGAATTAGACAAAGGAGGTTGTTGCACAACACTGTAAGCTCACTAAATACTGCTGAATTGCTTACTTATTTTAAATTGTCAATTTTATGCTATGTGAATTTCATCTTACTAAAACAAATTTTTTAAAGCAATTTGCTTCTTGTAGGAAAATCTAAACATAAAGATATAAGTAAAAAATTATAATTTCTTTTCCCAGCTGCTCATCTCCATGTCCAATCCCATCCCACAAATATACCTTCCCTTAACTGTTTATTTTTTACATTTTTATTTATTTTTTAAGTTAACAAGGAAAGTCTTATAGGGAGGAGGTCTTTTTTTCTAATATAATTGCATTTTATTTATTTTTGGGTGTCCTGGGTCTTCGCTGCTGCACTTAGACTTTCTCTAGCAGCAGAGACTGGGGGCACTTTCTAGTTGCTGCGCCCAGGCTTCTCATTGCAGTGATTTCTCTTGTGGACACAGGCTTTGGAGTGCACAGGCTTCGTAACTGTGGCATATGGGCTCAGTAGTTGCAGTTCTCAGGCTCTCTCAAGCACAGGCTCAGTAGTTGGGGCACAGGGGCTTAGCTGCTTTATAGTATGTGGGATCTTTCTTGATCAGGGATCGAACCCATGTTTCCTGCAACAACAGGTGGCCTCTTTACACTGAAGCCTCCCTTAACTGTTTATACATATGTAATAACTCTCCAAACTTTAAAAAGCTTTATAGCATCCAGAGAGATACATATGTTTCCTTCTCTCCTGGAGGTTTACTGAGGACTTTATACCCACGTAAGCCAAGCAATGTTGTAGGTGATGGGAAACTCAATGGTGAACAAAGACAGGCTGGAGGAATTAATCTTCTAGTAGGAGATGGGCAGTAAGCTTGGGAATGAATGTGATTTTCAGTTGTGGTAAATGCTTTAAAAAAATAAAAGTAGGAAAGATGGTACAGAGTGATGTGGGTTGGTGGAGGGCCAGGGTGGCTAGTAGAGGTCTCTGAAATGAATGAAGGCATCTGAAATGAGTGACAACTGTTAGGGAGGTGATGATCTAGGGAAAGAGAATTCAAGACAAAGGAAATAAAGCTAGGTATCTTGGAATTTCCCTGGTGATCCAGTGGCTAAGACTCCACCCTCCCAATGCAGAGGGCCCAGGTTCCATCCCTGGTCAGGGAACTGGATTCCATATGCTGCAGCTTAGAGTTCATATGACACAACTAAAGATTCCAAATGTTGCAACTGAGACCTGGCACAACCAAATAAACAAATATAAATACTAAAAAAAAGCTAGATATCTTTACAGAAATAAGACTGTATATTAGGGACAGAAATTCACTACATATTTATACACATATTAGATATCTTGCTTTCCCCCCTTTCTACCACATACTATACATGTATTTCCAAGTTGGCCTCATCAGTTCAGTTCAGTCGCTCAGTCCTGTCTGACTCTTTGTGACCCCATGAATTGCAGTGCGCCAGGCCTCCCTGTCCATCACCAACTCCCAGAGTTCACTCAGACTCACGTCCATGAGTCAGTGATGCCATCCAGCCATCTCATCCTCTGTCGTCCCCTTCTCCTCCTGCCCCCAATCCCTCCCAGCATCAGAGTCTTTTCCAATGAGTTAACTCTTGGCGTGAGGTGGCCAAAGTACTGGAGTTTCAGCTCTAGCATCATTCCTTCCAAAGAAATCCCAGGGTTGATCTCCTTCAGAATGCACTGGTTGGATCTCCTTGCAGTCCAAGGGACTCTCAAGAGTCTTCTCCAACACCACAGTTCTAAAGCATCAATTCTTTGTCACTCAGCCTTCTTCACAGTCCAACTCTCACATCCATGACTACTGGAAAAACCATAACCTTGACTAGATGGAACCAGGGTTGATCTCCTTCAGAATGCACTGGTTGGATCTCCTTGCAGTCCAAGGGACTCTCAAGAGTCTTCTCCAACACCACAGTTCTAAAGCATCAATTCTTTGTCACTCAGCCTTCTTCACAGTCCAACTCTCACATCCATGACTACTGGAAAAACCATAACCTTGACTAGATGGACCTTAGTCAGCAAAGTAATGTCTCTGCTTTTGAATATGCTATCTAGGTTGGTCATAACTTTTGTTCCAAGGAGTAAGCGTCTTTTAATTTCATAGTTGCAGTCACCATCTGCAGTGATTTTGGAGCCCAAAAAATAAAGTCTCACACTGTTTCCACTATTTCCCCATCAATTTCCCAGGGAGTGATGGGACCGGATGCCATGATCTTATTTTCTGAATGTTGAGCTTTAAGCCGACTTTTTCACGCTCCTCTTTTACTTTCCTCAAGAGGCTTTTTAGTTCCTCTTCACTTTCTGCCATAAGGGTGGTGTCATCTACATATCTGAGGTTATTGATATTTCTCCCAGCAATCTTGATTCCAGCTTGTGTTTCTTCCAGCCCAGCCTTTCTCATGATGTACTCTGCATAGAAGTTAAATAAGCAGGGTGACAATATATAGCCTTGATGTGCTCCTTTTCCTATTTGAAACCGGTCTGTTCCATGTCCATTTCTAACTGTTGCTTCCTGACCTGCATACAGATTTCTCAAGAGGCAGGTCAGGTGGTCTGGTATTCCCATCTCTTTCAGAACTTTCCACAATTTATTGTGATCCACACAGTCAAAGGCTTTGGCATAGTCGAAAAAGCAGAAATAGATGTTTTTCTGGAACTCTCTTGCTTTTTCCATGATCCAGCAGACGTTGACAATTTGATCTCTGTTTCCTCTGCCTTTTCTAAAACCAGTTTGAACATCAGGAAGTTCACGGTTCACATATTGCTGAAGCCTGGCTTGGAGAATTTTGAGCATGACTTTACTAACATGTGAGATGAGTGCAACTGTGTGGTAGTTTGAGCATTCTTTGGCCTCATAGCTACATGTTATTCAATAATAGTGATACATTATATTCATTACACATGTACTTCTAAGTTGGCCTCATAGCTAAATGTTATCTCAAAATATTGATACACCATCACTTACTTAGGGGCTTCCGAAGTGGCATTGGTGGTAAAGAACCTGCCTGCCAATGCAGGAGACACAGGAGATCTGGGTTCAATTCCTGGGTCAGGAAGACCCCCTGGAGAAGGAAATGGCAACTCCACTCTAGTGTTCTTGTCTGGAGAATCCCACAGACAGAAGAGCCTGGTGGGCGACAGTCCATAGGGTTGCAAAGAGGCGGACATGAGTGAGGTGACTTAGCATGTGCTACATACATCGCTTAATTAACCATTTCTTTGTTCATGGACATTTAGGTTGTTTTCAGTTTGGAGCTATTCCATATTCCAGTTCCAGGGCCCTCAGGGTGATTGCTCTTGTTGTCAACTAACTTCGTGTGTGCATCACAGGGACTACCAGGTTGTCCTTGGAAAACTAACTCTTAAAGTTGAGAATCTGTGTCTCAATAGCCCCAGTGAGTGTAAAAGTGCAGTATTGTCCCAGATTTCCTACCGATTCCCCCATTCTTTCATCTAACATTTATTAAGCACGTTTTCTATGCCAGGCATTATACTGAGCATTATAAATATAAATAAGATGAACAAAAGAGTCTAACCTTAAATTGCTCAGTCTTAACACAATGATAATTATCAAGACACTGTAAATCAATTATACCTCAATTTAAAAAGAGAGAGGGAAAAAAAAAAAAAGCTTCTTCCTTTTCTGTTTGGAGCAGTATCTCTACCCAGGCAGGTTTAGGCTTTTGAAAACCAACAGAGTGGATTCTTTACTGAATAATTATCCTATTCAGGGACATCAATGACATAATGACATCAACTTTTCTTAGTAGTTTCTTTGTCCCTAGGAAAAATACACCAAAGAAACTCTGCTGATTTAATTAGATGTGAACAACTAACCTATCAGTGATCACCCAGTGCCCTCAGGGTGATTCCTCTTAAGTGTGGTATCCGATGACATAGGGTTGGAGAAGGACACTATTTAGTTCACTATTTGAGTCAGCTGCTTGGGTTGACATTTTCTTAGGAGCAGGGTGGGGAGAGCAAATCTTGACTGTGAGAGCACTTCAGGCACTTTATTTTGGATACATTGTATTTTCTTCTCCTGACTCTGATTCAACAGCAAAGGTGGCCTCCTATATATAAAAAAAGAAGGTCTGTTTTTTATATCAATCATTGATAAATTCTCTGTAAACCGGAGGACAATCCACTTAACACCAAGTTTAAAGTGGAACATATAGGATTCAGTGGGGTCTTCAGAGAACTATATTAATAGGCTGTAACCAGAACTTTGTATTAATGAGAGGAATGAATCCTCTGTTATTGGGGGGCGGGGTGGGGTGGGGTGCAGGGGGGTGGCAGAGATGTAGGTCCAGAAAATTTCAGGGAACATGAACCACAGAACTGTCCAGAAGCTTAAATTCAGCCTCGTGGTAATTGAGATTTCTGGTTTCTTTACATTTATAGGGTTCAATTTCCCAAGTGTTACATGTTAAAGAAACAAAGCAACCAGCAAATTTGCTAATTTCATATTAAACACAATTTCAAACCACTTTAGTATTCGTTCTCAAAGGTAAGTGACAGCTTTGCTTTTGATTCGTCTCATTAGGCTGGGTCCTCTTTTATCCTTAAAACAGACATTTAAAATTAAAATTAATATCTAGATTTGGGATCTTCACATAAGGTTCTTAAGAAGCATTCTGTGTTCCCGCTTGTACACGCTGTATAATTTCTATTGAGCCAGTTAGTTGCACTCTGTCTAGACTTCTTGGAGAAGAATATCAACAATATGTTTTTCTCGGTCTTGGGCTCCGCAAGGGAGACGCCCCCACCCCACGCCTTTTTTCCATGTTTACCGAAGGCAACTGGCAGCAGTCAAATAAAGTACTTCGGGAAAACCTGAGTAAATTCGGCCATTCAAAATAAAACCACTTCACCGGAAAGTGTACAATGAAGCACAAAAATAACGCTGTTAGGTGGGACTAGCTGGTTACATCATGGAATATGGTAATCCTCTATTTAATTTACAAAGGCCTTGGCCGAGAGGAGGAAGGGATGGAAAAGTTTGAGTGAAGGCTTTAAATGACTAATCACACAGACAGTGAGTCACTGTAAGTTTCCAGTTAATAATCCCCTCTGCCGGGCTGGGCTTTATGAGCCACAAAGCAGTTTAAGTGGTACTGGCTCACAGTTTTATGGTCTCTTCTACCAAATGAATACAGAAAATGAAAGACGCCCTGAGTCGTCTTTGAAATGTAGGGCAAATTCTGACTGGGGGCAGGGAGGAGGAAGGTGGAATGGAAGAGAGCGAGGTAGGATGCCTGTGAGGCAGGGAAGGCAGAGGGCTGGTGAAACGAGAAGGGAACGATTTTTCAGGAGTTGAAGGCTTTTCTCTCCACCTTGGAACTGCTGTCCATTTTCCAGCGTTCTGTGCAGAACAGCATGGAACTGGCCACCCCCACGACCTGAAAGGCTCGCGGTCCGCCGCCCCGCGCCGAGTCGCGCCAGGGCTCGCTCCCACCCCCGCCCCCACTCGGTGACAGGTGGGGCAGCTGTGCGACAACCAGACCTCAGCCTCCTCGCGCTGCCTGCCGGGAGCCGGCGCCGCTTCCGGTTGCTCTCGGCCCCGAACTCCGACTCCCGTCGGCCCCCGGGAAAACGCAGCGGGGTCGCGCGGGCGCTGCCGGAACTCGTAGTTTCGCCTTCTGCCGTGCTTCATAAGCGGAAACGGGGTCGCCCGGGGCCGAGAACTACCGAGGCGAAGGTACGGGTGGCGGCGAGGGGTCAAACCGCGCCAGGCGTGGGGTTGACGCAGCGGGGTCGCGCGGGCGCTGCCGGAACTCGTAGTTTCGCCTTCTGCCGTGCTTCATAAGCGGAAACGGGGTCGCCCGGGGCCGAGAACTACCGAGGCGAAGGTACGGGTGGCGGCGAGGGGTCAAACCGCGCCAGGCGTGGGGTTGTCGCTGAGACGGTCGGAGGTGGTTGGGGCTGGGTGGGTGGAGATCAGCGCGCACACACGAGGAGGGTTGAGTCGCCGCCGCCGCCGCCGCCGCCGTCGTCGTCGCGAGTGCGGAGTCGGGGCTTGAGCGGCCGCCGCGACGACGCCGGGGATTGTGCCGCTAGCCCCCGGCCCTTCTGTCTTGCCGCTTTCCTGGGTCAGCGCGGCCTGCTCCTCCCTAGCCCGTCTCCCCCGCCTCCATTTCCCGCCCTCTCTTCACCACACACACGGCCCCCCCGATCATGGATCCCGGCAGTGGTGGCGGTGGCGGTGGCGGCGGCGGCGGCGGCGGCGGCGGGAGCAGCAGCAGCAGCGACTCGGCGCCCGACTGCTGGGACCAGGCGGACATGGAAGCTCCCGGGCCGGGCCCGTGCGGCGGCGCCGGCGGCCCCTTGGCGGCGGCGGCCGAGGCCCAGCGTGAGCACCTCAGCGCGGCCTTCAGCCGGCAGCTCAACGTCAACGCTAAGCCCTTCGTGCCCAACGTCCACGCCGCCGAGTTCGTGCCGTCTTTCCTGCGGGGCCCGGCCCAGTCGCCGGCATCCTCAGCTGGCGCCGCCGCCAACAACCACGGAGCCGGCAGCGGCGCGGGAGGCCCTTCGGGTAAAGGGCCGGGATCAGCCCCCGGGACGGGAGAAAGCCGTGCTGCGAGGGCTGGGGTAGATGGCCTGGGGGCCGGAGCCCACCTGGGACGGGGCCCGGAGTAGGATCGGGGGCGCGCCTTGCCCGGCGAGGGACGCGTGGCCGTGGGGCCGGGAGGCACGTGGGGCACTGACAGCGGCGCCGGCTGTCCTGGGTGGGGCGACCCGGGGCCGGGAGGCGGCCTGCGTGGGACGACCGCGGCGGGGGATGGGGGCGGGAGCAGGGTGCGGGGCGCACAGGTGGGGCCTGGGGTCGCCTCTCACCGCCCCCCGCAGGGGCGTAGTTCCTTGCTGGGAAGTGGGAACCGTATGGGACGGAGAGCGGGTCAGGCCACGAGGCCTAGAAGCCAGGACAGATGGAGCTAGGAGTCGGCCGGATGGGCGTTGAGAGCGCTGAGGAGTTGGGGCGGACGAAAGCTCGCGTTTTCCCTTCTCCTTGGGCCTAAGCGAGAGAGCTTCCCCCGCTGCAATGCCTGTTATCGAAAGGGTATTACGTTTTAAATGTCCACGGACCCGAACAGTCCCGAAGGAATCCCAGGATGCATTGCAGCCCTGCCACCGGGCCGAAACTGTTGGCTGTCAATAGATCCTTAGCATTTTGTAAGGTTGTGAAGTTAACAGAGTGTCCCAAAGTTAGAGTTCTATACTTAACATTAAATTGTGTAGGAAATGACGTTGATCTGTGTGCCCTTTTTCTTAAGTGGGACTTGGATTCTTCCCCTTAGTTGATGACACGTTTAGAATTTTTATTGCGTTAAAAATCGTTTGCCTCATTCAGGTTGCTTGGTGTAACTCATTCTCTGTGTTCTTGTGTCAGGAGTTAGTCTGTTCAGACACCTGAGCATTTGTTAAAACTTCTTAGGAGTCATATGCAGTTTTGACCATGGCTAATCGAGTGACTTTCTGTGACTTCAAGTTAAGTCTTCAAAAATCTCACTGTACTTAGGGCTGCTTAAGTGATAGCATGCTTTCAGATACTGATTATATTTTGTAGGAATGTCAAACGAGTGAGCTTGATTCCTCTCTGAAGTTCTTTGTTGCCCTATTTCTTGGATAGGTAGACATTGTAAAAGTGCTCTAGGAATTTCGTTTCTTCAGAAACTTTGTCTGCAGTTTTCTCTCTTGAGGCAAAAAGAGAGTTTGGGGAAATGCTTTTGGGCACACAGTTGGATTTAGTTATTTTATTGACTGGTATTTCTTTTACTTGTGTGAAGCTGTTGATGTTTTCCCTTTAAACAGAAGCTTAGCTTTGCTTACTACTTTGGTCTACATAAGCTTCTTCACTTACCAACTCCTGAAAGTGCCTAGTTTCCCAAACCATATCATGCAGTTTGCTCTTATCTGGCCATTTTCTTTTTTGACCCTCTCTTGTAAATCTGGAGTTACTAGTATCACTGTGACTAGACCTAGGACTCCATTTCCAGCCTGTGTAGCCATCAGCCAGTCATCAAGGGATGGCAATCATTAGAGCAGTGGTCTGGAATGGTGGTCATTCTTGAATGAGTAGGCATTGCCTCTTATGAAGGACTGTCTTTTCTCTTCCTGGTATTTATTTGCTGATTTGAAGTTTTACTCTTAATCCTTTCCTCTGTGACACTGCCAGAAGTTGGAGATGCAGAATGTGTAGGGGAGTGGTTGCCCCTACTTTAGAGATCCCTACATTATGGTCAGTTTTTTCTTTTTTTTTAATCAGAAACCTAATTTGGTGTTACTGACTCTTACTAGCTGTTTCTACAAAATGCCAGTTAATATTTTAAAAATGACTCATCCATCCTCTGTAGGATGTCTATTTGGGAAAGAATAGATGGTCCAGAGTTAATGTAGTACTGTTGGATTGCATGTTCCAGCATAAATTCAGGCCCATAGACTATACCAGCATAAGAGCAAAGAACTATGTTTGGAAGAAGCAGGGAAAACATTGAAATGGCACTTAGGTTGAAATTTGTGAAGGGGAAGCCCATAAAGTGTGCAAGTATTTTTTAGTGAGGCAATCAACTGTAGGGCTAGCATGTTGTGAAGTCAGAGCTTCTGTTAAGTGTTCCTCTGTTGTTAAGTCACAGCTAAAACTGGTGGTGGATGTGTTTTTAAACTGGATATCAAGAGAGCTCTTGAAGGAGTCTAGAGGCAGAGCACTATCATGAACGACTGTATTTAGTTATTTATGACTGCACTGGGTCTCCTTTCCTGTGCACCAGCCTCCTCCTGTTGCAGAGCAGGGCCTGTAGGCTCACGGGCTCAGTAGATGTGGTGCAAAAAGACTTACTTGCCCCCACTCTTGTGGGGTCTTCCTGGACCAGGGATTGAACCCAGGTCCCCTGCACTGGCAGGCATATTCTTAAGTGCAGGACCACCAGGGAAGCCCTAGAATCAACAGCTGTTAAAATGTATGTGTGTAGGATGAGTATCTGTCATTCTCCTGAAAGAAGGCTAGTTTTCTCTTTTTCTCTCTTCCTTTTTTTACCCCCCAGTGGTACTTGAACCGGTAAGGGGAGATGCTTTTGCACAAAAAGTCATCCACTTTCACTGGCAGGCTGCTAGTAATCCTTATATCCAGCTATAGGATATCCTGAGTCACAGCTTGGGATTCAGTGTTGACCTTGGTTCTCTGAAAATGTTTAGCATAAGTTTCCAAAGAAATGATTAAGTAGAACCCATGTAAGTGTAATTACATGTAATTCATTTAAGTACAGTTTTCTCCAGATCCAAGTAAAATGGCTAACTAATGGTCATTTAGAGTCCTTCAGATGAATGAAAATGTAGACAAGTGCTGTGTGTGCCAGAACAAACATTTTCTATAATCGAATGTACTTATTTTCAGTTCCAATTTGCACCAAGTTCAGGCTTTTTTATTGTTAAATTAGACAAGTTCAGCAGTGTTCATCAGGATTGCTTGGTGTCTTGGTCCGTTTGGGCTGCTATAACAAAATACTTGTGGACTTGGTAGCTTGTAAACAACAGAAGTGTATGGCCCACAGTCTGGAGCCTGGAAGTCTGAAACCAGGGTGCCAGCCTGGTTGGGTGAGGGCTCTCTTTCCTCTTCTGGATAACAGACTGCTGACTGACTGCTTTCTGTGTCCTCCCAGGGCTGAAGAGGCAAGGGAGTTCTCTGGGGGCCTCTTTGATAAAGGCACTAATCCCATTCATGAAGGCTCTGCCCTCATGGTCTTAGGCCGCCTAAAGACCCCACCTAATACCATTACTTTGGGCATTAGGATTTCAACATACGAATTTGGGGAGGAACACAAAACAGGCCATAGAACTTGGCCAGAGCTTCTAAAATAACGGTATTTAGTTCTATCATCCCTCCCTCATTGCCTCTCAAAACTGCCATTGTGAAATGGATATGGAATAAAACCAGCAGTCCTTGGTAAATCCTTGTTGTTGTTTAGTCACTAAGTCATGTCCAACTGTTTGCAACCCTGTGGACTGTAGCCTGCCAGGCTTCTCTGTCCATGGGATTTCCCAGGCAAGAATACTGGAGTGGGTTGCCATTTCTTTCTCCGGGGAATCCAAGAATAAATCCATGTCCTCTGCACTGGCAGGTGGATTCTTTACTGCTGATCCACCAGGGAAGCCAGTTAGTCCTTAGAAGGGGTTTAAGTCACTTGGTGGATGCTGGTATTTACTGAATTTTCCCAAAGGTGACTGACCTCTTCTGGACCACCAGAGGAGAGACGATACAGACTCAAAGTGATAGTCTGATAGTCGTTTTATCCTGAAGGGCACTTACACTTTTTTTATGTTAAAGAATACCAGTTGACTGATAGTTAAGTTTAAAGAGATGGTAGATATGGTTACTCCTTTGTTTTCCTTGTAATTGTTCTGCATTAACAATTGTAATTGAAAGGACTTTCAGATGAGACAGTGAATGGAATAAGTGGGCTGAGGAGATCAGGGAAAGTATTGTTCCTGGAATGTTATTTCTTTTCGTACCACGTGGTACTGATTATTAGAGGTCATTCCATTTTGGCTCTTGTTTCATGATTTTACATGTTGGAGTGGCTCAGATGTAGGGGTTCAGGGAACAAGTAAGGGCATCCACTAGGGCTGCACCATGTTGAGCAGCTGTTTCAACTGTTAGAAACTTTGGGAATAAATCTGATTTTTTATTTATTTGGCCACGTTGCCACATGTGGGATCTTAGTTCCCCCTGAAGTGGAAGCATGGAGTCTTGACCACTGCACTGCTAGGGAATTCCCATGGGAATTTTAGAGCAGGTTTTATTCACTGCTTTTTTTTCTTTTGTTTATTTTTCATTTTTTTCTGGAATTGTACTGCATGAAGCGATGATGAAAATATATCATGGCGTGTTGGAAAATATTGTAGAGAACACATTTTGAGCCTTGTTTTGTTTGCTGGGGAGGAAATGTCTTAAAGTGTTAAAATAGTGTTGTCTTTCTAATTGGAGAGGAAGGAATGAAAAAGAGATGTGACCATCTTTCCTGGTGAGTTAGTTGTATTGGAATGGAATTTTTCAAGATGTGAATCTCTGGTTTTGCTCGTGTATGTGTATGGCAGTTAATGAACAGACATTGCCTGCCTGCAGAAGGCAGGATGCTGTGCTAGGCTCTCAAAATGATACCACCAAGATGGTAACTGATTCTTAAGGAGTCCAGAAAGGGATCAGATACCCAGTCTACTCTGTTGGAAGACCCTTCATGGTAAGAGGGCCATACACAGAGTGCAGAGAGAGGGCTTTCAAAGCTGGGAAGCACTGTTCACAGGTCCCCTTATATAATTTCACTCATGTCACTCTAATCATAAAACCACAGATCTGTTTTCTACTAAGTGTTCTCTGTGAATATCCGAGGTACAATTAACATAAAATTCACCTTTCTTATATTTCTGTACTTCAAGTTTCCTAGGAATTTGCTAGAGTATCAGTCATCTTTACTTGTAAGTAAGTATTAGTCGCTCAGTCATGTCCGACTCTTTTTGACCCCATTGACCATAGCCTGCTAGGCTCCTCCATCCATGGGATTTTCCAGGCAAGAATATGGGAGGGGATTGGCAGTTCCTTCTCCAGGGCATCTTCCAGACCCTCCAGACCCAGGGATCAAACCCGGGTCTCCGGTATTGCAGGCAAACGCTTTACCATGTGAGTTACTAGGAAAGCACACTTCTAAGTAAAGACTTGTTTATTTTGTATTAAACATGGGTGAGTTATTTTTATTCTGGCTCCTTATTTAGAATTTCATCATTCAATTCACAGTTCTTAAAATTTTGAGAGAAGCCAGATTTTGGCTACTTGGTTGTTCTGAGGTCCTCATAATTCTTTTTAGGTGTCAGTTGATGGTTCATACTGAAACTGAGTTTTATTCCTGCTTTCGGTAGATTTTAATGAAGTGTGGCTGGGCTACAGATGTGTTCATAAATGACTTTGTTCTAAGGAAAGGTTAGGTGTTACGTTACTACTCCAAGTTAAACCAATCCCCATTATACTCTCCTTCCTAGGTGAGAGGATCACTTAGCAAGGGTTTTTTGAGCTAGCCTTGTCTGAGAGGTCAAATCTAATTCCAGACCACATTCTAAGTAATTGTATTTCTCTTCACTTGAAATAAAAAAAGCATACCTTAGCAAACTACTGTGTATAAAATAACCTTCAAGGATATATTGTACAGCATAGAGAATTCAGCCCGTGTTTTATAGTAATTATAGAGTATAACCTTTAAAAATTGGAATCACAAAAAAAATTGTGAGTTACCATGTTGTACATCCAAAACTTACACAATATTGTGTATCAACTATCGCTCAATTTATTTAAAAAAGTACATACCTTAGAATGTCATCGGGTTGCCTCTTTCTGTAGAACTCCAGTAGGAGTTCTTATAGTACTACTAAGCAGTCTGTGCCCATTTCCTTTGTGGTGTTTGGTTTCACGTGGATGGTATTCTGTTATCTTTGTACTTTTTTGTGGTATCTGAAATCAAATATCTCCTTCTTTTTGCAGCAGATAGTATATAAATTATAAAGACTATCTTTTAGCATTGTTTGAAAATAGAGTAGAACTTAAGTTCCTCTACAGAAAAGCCATATCAGGTTGCTGTTGCTTCAGTGACTGAGTAAATAGGTTCTTTAGAATGTTAGGACCAGAGATGACCTGGCAGTAATAATAAGAGATGCTGAGTGAATGCGTAAGGTCACTTACAGACTTAAGGACACAGTTGAGTCTAGAATCCAAATTTGCCACTTGCTAATTTAGTGCTCTCCGCCACACCATGCTGTTTAATAATGGCAAAAAAAGGAGCATGCCCAGAGCTAATTACTACAAATGGATCTTCTGAGAGAGTGGCCCTGGAATTGCCTTTCTTATATTTCTTCCTTAAAAGTTTCTATAAACATTATGGGACATTGAAATACTTATTATAATAATAAATTTATTGAGCAGTTACCACTTGGTTAAAATGCCCTTCACAACAACCTCTTGAGGTATAGATACTGATGACCTATTTTTACAGATAAGAAAATTAAGTTTCAGAGAAGCTAAATAAATAGGGGACCTGACATCCATGAATAAATGGAGGAGTTGGGATTGGAACCTAGATCTGATTTCCAAGCTTATCCTAGCAATAGCACTCCTTGCAATTGGAAGTTACACAGTCTGTTGGCTGAGACACTGTCTCGGACACAGGGCTTATGAGTGTGTGCGCCACGGCGCTGCCTCCGTGTTCTTCCTCAGCAGCAGCTGGGTACACATCATGAGTAGGCAATGCTCTAATTTTTAGAGTTTTGTTATTTTAGGCTTTGGCCGTGCTGGGTCTTTGCTGCTGTGCAGGCTTGTCTCTAGTTGGGGGTGGAGGCTACTCCCTAGCTGCGGTTCAGGCTTCTGGTTGCAGTGGCTTCTCTGTGGCTCTCGAGCTTCAGCAGTTACAGCAGACAGGCTCAGTAGTTGTGGAGTGCATGGGCTCAGTTCCCAAAACCAGTGAGCAAACCTGTGTCTCCTGCATTGGCAGGCGAATTCTTTACCACTGAGCCACCAGGGAAGACCGCAATGCTCTAATTTAAAGTAACATTTTGAAATTATTTAAAACATTTCAGGAAATGATATAAAATAAACAGCTGTGATCACCACTATCTGTAACATTGTGCCTTTTTATTTTTAGAGGGTTAGGTAGTTAAGGCAGAACCATGGGCCCCTCTACATGTTCTGCAGGCTTTTCTTTCTGATGTCTGCCTTTACTATTTTCCAGCGTTGTCCGGGAGAAAATGCCTCAGCTTTTGTGAGACGATGTGGTCACCTGTGTGCCAGAGAATTTTAGTTCCTTATTCAAACTGTATCTCTTGGATATTGTTTCTCTAACTCCCTGAGAAAATTGGCACATTAAAATTGTTCTGAACCCTAGTGCTGAAGTTAATTCAGTAAAAATTAAGTGTGTATTTATTCTATACAGTACACTGTGCCAACCTGTGGAGACAAAGTAGAGAGAAAAGTCTCCATGTTTCAGAAAACCAGTCATTCTAGAAGTCCATAATCTCCTAAGGAACAAGAACTAAGCTGTGTATGTGGGTGGCTCTATAATTGAAAGAGGGTCATATCTTAGAGGAGTCAAGAAGCCAGCTCATTAGCCCTTCAGGTGGAGAGTGGTTGGAGAATAGGGCAAAGTGGAAAACCAGATAAGGCAAGTTCATAGGGCAACTGAAGCGACTCCTTCAGAGGAGCCAGAACTGCACATGTTGGGGTTTAATTTTAAAACTAAAATCTGCAATTCAGTTCCTCAGTCACAGTAGCCACTTTTCAAGTGCTTAATAGCCACATGTGGCTAGTGGCTATCATCACAGCACAGATATTTGTATCATTGTAGAAACTCAGAATCGTCACACTGTTTCTCAGATCCATGCAGTGTGGGACACTTGTTACTTCTGTGACAGCACTGAAGTTGTTTTTATTTTTCTTTAATGAACACACCATTTAGCTAACAGGAGTAAGATATTTTAGTTAAGATGGCATTATAAATAGCTGTTTTAGTATGTAAAGGGGATTAGAGACTGGTTTTATAGCTAAAGCAGTACACATTTAACTTGCTAATTTATGAAATAGATGGATTAAGCACTTTTTGAGAATTGGTCATCGTTTATGTTTAAAATATGTAGCTTAAATTAAAACATAGTTTTCATTACCTGCCACATGTATGGTCTTGACTAACTTGCACTGTCCTTACTGTAAGCTGGCAAAATAGGAGTTGCCATGTTGAAGTCCTTTGATCCATGATTGTATGTTTAAATTTTTTATATTAAAAAGAAATCTATATAACATAAAATTAACCATTTAGAGTGAACAATTCATGGCATTTATAACATTCTCAGTGTTGTAAAAACTGTCACCTCTGTCTAGTTCCAAAGCATTTCGCCACTCCTTCCCATTTCCCTTTCCTTCCAGCTTCTGGTAACCACCAGTCTGCTTTCTGCCCTCTGGATTTACCTATTCTGAATATTTCATGGAAGTGGAATGGTATAACATGGGACCTTTTGTCACTGGCTTATTTCACTATGATCATATTTAACTAGCAGTTTTAAGACCCAGATTATCATCTGTGTTAAAACACAGGCACTATTGTTGCCTGGCTCTTTTGGTAAAGTCATGTTTTAAAAATTGTAATAATTTCACCACAATTATTACTTTCTCCTTTAACTTAGGGTGTGGCAGTTTTGATCATTTGTACACTCTGATAACGTTCCTACTTTGTTAGAATTATTCCTTCGAATACTCAATAAGAATGCGTGTCTGAACATGGAGATACCATTGGAATATATGAAACCATAATTTCATTCCTTGGGAGGGTTTTCTTCTCTTTCACTGATAGGTATGAACTGTGCAAGACTTGAGAAATCAAGCGCTAATAATCCTGTTTGCTAACCATGAACAAATGACTTTGGGTCTAATAGAACTCTAAGCCCAGGATTAATAGTAGCCAGTAAAATCTGGATGTGATGTGCATTGTGAATAAGACCAGAGTAAAATGAACAAGAAGGGCTTACATGAATGTGTAAAGCCTGGGTACAATGATATTGAGAAGCTTAAATTTAAGGAACATCTTGTTATATGTGATTTTTCTGCTTTATGCCAAAAACATCAGTTTGCAAATGTCACCAGCATTAACAATAAGTTCTGTGGTTTGAATGCATATCATTAGGTGTATATTAAGCACTTGGTTGCTTTTGGTACTTTGTCTCAACTTAAGACAAATATTCAATAAAAGTAAGACACCTTGAAAAATAAAACCATGAACAGATTTTGCATTATGCACCCATGGGGTGAGCCATGACTGATGTCACTGTCAGAAGTGCCTTGCAGCCTAATGCATATGTTGTGTATTTGTGAGTTTAACAGTTGGTTCTAGAACTAGGTGGTCAGGTGTATGTACTATTCATTTTATAAAGCTCAGTTGCAGTTTGGGTTATCTTACTAAGTGACAGGAGAGTCTACTATACCAGTTATCTTAGTCTTTTCCTGCCTTAGAATATATGTATATCATCATTTATTCAGTTCACTTTTTCTGAGTGATTTTCAACAGAGGCCATCTGAGGAAGGGCAGGATGGTACTTATATAACCTGAAAAAGCCTACTGGAGTCTGATACCATCTGAATGTTAGATGGTAGTTGTCTATTTCATAGGGTTTTCAGGGGAATTAGAGGAGACAGCAATTAGCACATAAGGGCTCAGTAAAGGTTAATTGGAATTAGGGTAATTTGCCACCAACTCCCTCCCTAACTCCAGCACTTGGGGAGTGTGTCTTAATCCCTGTCTAGACCATAATAGACACTCAGTACATGTTAGTTGATAGAATTGATACTCAGTCCATGTTAGGAGGTAGAGACTCATTTGTTGAATATCTAGGTGCCATGAGTTATTTGACAACTAAACAAATTATTCTTTCATTTAATCCTGTCTGACAGATGGCATGTCCTCTTCATGACTCCAGTGAAATAACTGTATCTGAAAACTAACAAATGACAAGCCAGGATTTCAGCCAGGAATCAGCTCGGTTCTGTCCTTTTGCTACTGCCCTGTGCCGCCTCTTCCATTCCTAGGGTGGCATATGAACTTGACTTTTTCTGAAAATTGAGTAATTTTTCCTTATCTATAAACTTTTCTTAGTAGGAAAACCAAAAAAAACTAATCTGTATTATATCTGAAGTACAATTCCTTTTACTTTGTGGACTGAGTTCAAAGGATTCCCACCCACCCCCACCCCCCAGTTCCTGTTAATCACATAGGGTGGGGTCATCTTAGACTTTTCATTCTTCCTCCCTGCTCCTGGCAGATCTTTGCTCCCTTTATCTTTGCACACTGAACTCCTCCTCTGGTTGTGCCACTCGTTTGTTCTGATGGTATAGTTTCTTAAGAGTAAGTGGTGGTGTTGGTCTTTCTGACTTGTGGTATCTTTACTCTCTGGTTCATTTGTGTACTACCATAAAGTGATCTGCCTAACTCACACTTGGCATGTCACTGCCTTCCTCAAAAAAAATCGGTAGCCCTCGACCTTTCAGGGACAGGAATTCCTTTCTTTCGTTCTTTTCTTTGTTTGGCCATGCCATGTGGCTTGTGCAGTCTCAGTTCTCTGAGCAGAGACTGAAGCCAGGGCTGTGGCCGTGAAAGCCTGGAATCCTAACAGGCCACCAGGGAACTCTCAGGAATTAACTTTCTTCAGCACTTCATGCTGTTGGAGATTGGGCCCCAAGGTTTTTGTTGACTTAGGGTGCTAATACTTCCTGGGCACTGGTTTTATGAGACTGATGTGCTGCCTACTGTGCTAAGGAGGCAGACTGGACCCTGATTTACATGAGTCTTGCAGGTTAAGAACTCACTGTTCTTTATTAGTGTGGAGGATTCACGTGACTTCAAATTCTCCGGTGTCTTTTTGCCTCTTATAGATTCTTTAAAGCAAGAGTACTTAGGTATTGAAGTATTTAGTATAAAAAATAAATGTATTCACTGGGATATTAGTGTATATTTCACATATATCTTTTCCAGTGGTGTCATAAAATTTGTAATGTGATAGTTATGGAAACTGGGTTATTGCTTGACCTTAGAATTCTAATATAAGACAAAACTAGTATTATAACCACTTTTTCTGAGATGATGTAAGGGCCTGGATGCATTCCAGAGACTATATACAATGTCCTTTTCATTTTATTGGTGTCAAATAGAATTTATTTAAGGATCTTGCTGATAACATGTATTATAGAATCTTAAAGACTAATCATTACTTCTTTGGCTAGAGAATCTAGAGTAGTAATGTGTATTTGTTGAGTAAAATCTAATTTGATCTGGGCTGGGCTGCAGGTTACTTTTACAGTATCTGTAAAGGAAAAGTTTATGAAATAGAGTCAGAATAAACATGCTTTTGTGAATACATTTCAATTACTGAAAATGTTTTAAAATTGGCTGTAGTTGGTAGATTTTTTTTTTAGGTTAAGCAGATTTGTAATTTGAAAGCCTGGGTTAGTTGTCATTGTTCTCAATTACTGAGGTTTTTGTTTTGTTATTGAACTTCTATTTTTTCTGTTTCTTAAAAGATAAGTAAAATGGATGTATAGGTCTCAATTTTTAAATAAAGCTTATTTCTGTTAAACAGCACCTGTGGAATCTTCTCAAGAGGAACAGTCATTGTTTGAAGGTAATTTTCTATGATGTGACTCTGAACAACTAATTGAGAAAGCATTAAATTGTCTGTGGTGTGTAAATCTAGATAGTGTTTTGTAAATATATATCTCAATTTCTTGTCTAGGTTCAAATTCAGCTGTTAGCATGGAACTTTCAGAACCTATTGGTAAGAAAATTTCTGACCATATTAATACAGTAATATGAAACTCTTTCATTCTCAAGATTTAAGGTACAAATGTTTAAGTGTTATTATTATAATACCTACATTTAAAACTACATTGAAAACTGAGTCTTTGCCATTAGGATTTAGCAAGGAGAGCTAATGAGGCATTAACACTGCCATGATAAATTTAGAATCAAGTGGAGGAAATGCTAAATCAGTTTGAATAGGTGTACTTAATTTACGTTTGTGAAAACTTTCTTCCATTTTGTAACTTTCTTACCCTTAAGGGTTTCCTATTCCCAAGGTGTTCAATAACATTGATACTGAAGTTCTACTACTTCTAAAGGAAAAACAGAAATCTAAATCTTTTTGCAGTTTTTTGTATTCTGATTTTGAACTTCCCCTTTTCTGTCAGGACATCTTGATGCCAGAATAATTAGGCTGTTGGGAGTGTTAGATGTCCTATTCATATTTTGTTCCTCCTTATGAAGATGAAGCTCCATTAAAATAATCTCTCTAATCTGAGTCAGAGCTCTGATGTCACCTGTGAGGGCAGCTTGTCTGTGTGTGTCACTAGATGTTAGGATATGGAACTGAATATGTTAAGTTCTGTTTGTTGCTTAAAAGCATCTGTGTTTTAATGTATAGATAGATGATAAACCTTTTTCAGAATACTAAACTAAAATGTTTTATTTCAGTAGAAAATGGGGAGACAGAGATGTCCCCAGAAGAATCATGGGAGCACAAAGAAGAAATAAGTGAAGCAGAGCCAGATGGTGGTTCTTTGGGAGATGGAAGGCCCGCAGAGGAAAGTGCCCAGGAAATGATGGAGGAGGAAGAAGAAATACCAAAACCTAAATCTGTGGCTGCGCCACCAGGGGCTCCTAAGAAGGAACACGTAAATGTCGTATTCATTGGGCATGTAGGTGAGTTGTGCTTGTAGCAATGATAAGAGATGACCAAAGTTGCTGAAGCCATCAGACAGAGAACATCTTATTTAGCTACTTGAAGTGTTTAGTGAAACTGAACTAATCTAAAATGTCTTGATTTTTAACTGAATAGATTTTTCAGCTGGCAGAACATTGCCAGCAGTGCATTCTTGGAAGTTGTGGTGGCATGGTAGCTGGAAGAAAATAAGTATATTTGTATGTGATACATATTTGGTCTGTAGGCCACTGGTGATCGCTCAGCATGTTATGACATCTGTTAGTTAATGTATTTTTTTAAAGTCTATTTTTTTGTGTGAAAAGAAAATAATAGAATTATGTGCCCCGTTTTCTTTCCTTTCTCTTATCTGTCTTCTTTTGAATTTGATGATATACTGTTCTGCTTTTTTTAGTAGCAAGAACTCCTTTAAGATTTGTAAAGGAACACCTGTATTGGCTAAAAGTGCAAAGCAGACTACCCAAATGTAGTTCAGGGGTCTTGGCTACTTTTGTTCTCCTTCTGAGGCTCCCCTTGGGTAATTCATATTATCAGTAAGGTAGTCCTAAGTCACTGTAGAGCTGCAGGGGTGTCTTAGATCCAAGGAGAGAAGGTAACTAACCAGAACTTCTGACCCAGATTCTGTTCTTTGCAGTTGCTTTTGCAAGCTGTAATTAGGTATTTTAAATGGGCCTTTGGTTGTGTTCCTATATAGTCCTTGTGTTTTGGTTTGACTACGCCTTTGGTTTGCCTGTTGTTGATCATGTTGTTCCTTTCAGATGCTGGCAAGTCAACCATTGGAGGGCAAATAATGTAAGTGTGTTTTTTGTTAAATACCTTTTGTTATCACTGTAAGACTCTCATGAAACCTTAATTAAATGTATTTCTAAAAGCTGTCTTTTAGATTTGTTAATAAAAAGTAATATAGAACCCTAGATTATAAGAAATTTTACTTTGTTTTAAATATAATTTTCTTGGGAATAATGAATCTGGGGGAACTGGTGTTTCCTCATTCATCAATTCCTTTAATATATGTTAATCAGAATGTCTGCTAACATGCTTTTTTTTTTTCTTTTTTATCATATATATAAGATATCTAGGTATGAAAATGCCATGGTTGATGTTTAGTGATGTGTTCTCGAATTGAAAAATATTTTAATTAAAATATCTTTTTATTTAATCTCTCCTAAAGTAGGCTCATTTCTTTAAGCTGTTATCTTAAAGGATAACAGAGGGTCTAGATGGCATATCTTCATTGTCTTGCTTTGTTAAGTAATCTTAATCAGTAAATTTGCCAGTTACTGCTGAAAATTTCTGCAGCAGATCCTAAAGCAGGCTCTTACACGGGAATTCTTACCTAGGACTCTGTGGAAAGAAGTGGCAGGCCCATTTGATGTTGTGTTTTAGGAGAGTGTATATTTTTTGATTTAGATGACTATTGAGAACACCCAGAGACAGAAGCTGAGAACAGGATTTGATTTGGATAGAGTCAAGGGAAGCAGTTAGGTATTACTAAGGAATTATTTTAAAGTTACGATCTCATTTTGACTAGTATGTTTTAAATATTAAATAGTAAGACTTAATTGCTTGGATAGCACTCAGAATTCCTTTCTTTTATAGACTTATAGAAAGGTTCCAAAAACAGTAGTGGAATTGTTAGGCAATTTTATTCAGGCTACCTTAATGTTAACATACTGAATAACCATTGTATAATCATCCCAACTAGCGAGTTATCACTGGTACAAACTAACTAACTAAACTATAGATCTCATTTGAATTTCACCAGTTTTTCAACCAGTATCATTTTTTCTGCTCTAGAATTCCACATTACTCTTGGTTGTTATGTCTCTTTAGTCTCCTCCAGCGTGTGACATTTCCTCAGTCTTGTCTTTCATGACCTTCATAGTTTGAAGAGTGCTGTTTGGTTATTTTATCTGATGTTCTCCAATTTGGGTTTGACAATGTTAATAATTAGATTGAGGGTATGCATTTTGGAAGAGAATATCTCAGAAGGTATGTTGTGCTCGTACGAGAGCACAGATGATCTCAATATTCAGTATGTTTTATCTGTTACTGGTGATAATAGCCATGATTACTTGGTTAAGGTGTCCCCTGCCAGAATTTAGCACTGTAAAGTTATTTTTTCCCCCTTATCTTGGGGGAGGTAATCTGAGACTGTAAATGGCTTTTCCACTGAAATTTTCCATGATTTCAGCATCTACCCCAGTGGCACTTGTACTTTAAAGTAGCTTTTTTATGGAGTTCAAATTCCCTTAGAGCACTTTAAAGATTTCCTAACTTCACAACTGAGCAATTCATGAGTAATTAAATGTTTGTTTCTCTTTTCTTTCAACATTTTCAGGTATTTGACTGGAATGGTTGACAAAAGGACACTTGAGAAATATGAAAGAGAAGCTAAAGAAAAAAACAGAGAAACTTGGTAAACTTTTATGACACTATAAGTTACTTTTCAGGAAACTACTTATTTAATGCTTTTGTAGTCTACTAACATATAAATTTATGAGAGGGGGCTTGTGGGATAAATTATAAAGCATCTATTTAATTGAGACATTGCCTGGCCACAAAATTTCATTCACAAAATTTATAATAATCAGGAACAGATGTTACAGTGGGATTTGGGGAGAAAGCAGATAACATAATAGTACTTAAGGGTATGATCATTATGTGAGTAAAACAGTTGAAAGATAAAAGAACAGATGGAATAATATATTGACAGTAGTTGCCTTTGCATGGAGAGAGGGTCAGCTCTT